>JAYMFT010129190.1:0-13074 GCA_038088735.1 Panulirus argus | reverse complement strand
CTCGCACACACACACACACACACACACACATATATATATATATATATATATATATATATATATATATATATTTATGCCGCCCCATCCGCCCAGGGTAGAGCAGGGCATAGGTTCGAATCCTGCTTGCGGCAGTGGGTCCACAGTCACCCCAGCTGTTCATCCTCAGGTAGGAGGATTTGGTCGATAAAAGGGTACCCGAGCCGTTTCATCTGACATAAAAAGATTTTTTTTTTCCAAATGTAAGTTTTTAAATTTCCACCGTAATGGTGGCCTGTAATTCTCATACACGTGATATGGAATTTTAAGTCTGGCTACGGGTAATTGCATTTTTTTCATGATTGTATTAAGGTATCTTTTTTCATTAGTACTTTTTTTTTGTATTCATTTATTTATTGCCTGTCATGTAGAGAAGTGTTGTAGAATGAAGATAGGGGCCGGGAGGTCATTGATTGTAGAATATTCCATCACAGAAGACACTTGTCCATTGTAGATGGAAAATGCGCTCGTCTGTTCTATAGGAAACGGCGTCGTGGTAAGTGTTTTCAGTCGTTCCCCGTGAATTATTATCACGGCCCGTTTTCTGTTAGAGGTTTCTTCAGCAGTGAACGATGGATAATAGGTGAATACCTGACGATGAGTCTTCGGGGGTCTGCCTCTACCCCCACAGCCCGGGCTGGGAACCCAGGCTGCTGCTGGATTGGGTCGTCTGGTCGACTAAGCTGTTGGTAGAAGCATCCCACACGCCCACTTGGCTTCAACACAATGGTGTTGCAGTGTGTGGAGTTTAACAGTGTTGAATCCTGTATGATGTTAACATTTAACATTGCTGAATCCTGTGGGATGTTAACTTTCTCTCTGATCTGTCAGCCGTACGCCATCTTGCGTATAGCCGGTAGTTATATCGTTATATTGTTATATTGCCGTATTGTTAAATTTTCTTTTACTTAATCTAACAGACTGAACTGTTAACGGGTTAGTCTTGCGAAGCATTAAGCGATGATGGTATTGCAGCGCGCAGGTAAAACCCCCAGGTCCCGTTTTCTTTGCGGCCGTTTGAGCGTTGAAAGAAAACGAGACGTGTGTGTCTCCTTGGCCGGCTCCTCTTTCCTTCAAGAACTGGTCATGAAGGTCAGTGGTGGGGCAGAACCACGCCCACCTGCCCCACCGTCTCGGCTTGTGTGTGTGTGTGTGTGTGCCCACCGCCACCCACTGGGTGGCTCAACCTTACCCAGTGGCTACCACCCACTCTCTCTACGCCACACCCACTGGGTGGCTTACCTTTATAGACCCAGTTACACAGTGGCTACCACCCACTCTCTCTACACCCCACCCACTGGGTGGCTTGCCCTTATAAAACCCAGTTATACAGTGGTTACCACCCACTCTCTCTCTACACCCCACCCACTGGGTGGCTTGCCCTTATAAAACCCAGTTATACAGTGGTTACCACCCACACTCTCTACACCCCACCCACTGGGTGGCTTTCCTTTATTCAGTTCCCCACTGCTAACAATCACCACTCTCGTTAATTATCACAATCATGCTCAAATCATTCTCGTAACTTTTTTATGTCTGAGCGAAACGTGTGTTATGCTTGTGTTGCTATAAATACTGTATCGAGGTGTGTGATGTATTGTTTATTATATACAGTGGTTGAATAAACAATCTGAATTGGTAATTAGCAGGTTGTACCGGTATTATTGCCAAATTGGTGTCGTTAATTATGATTCTGTTGCTTCAATTATTTTTATTGTTATGGTTATGAACCTTTGGTAGTAATATTAAATATATACGTACACACACACACACACACACACTTTTTTTCATGCATATTTGCCATTTCCCGCGTTAGCGAGGTAGCGTTAAGAACAGAGGACTGAGCCTTAGAGGGGAAAATCCTCACTTGGCCCCCTTCTCTGTTCCTTCTTTTGGAAAAGTAAAAACGAGAGGGGAAGATTTTTTTTTTCATACACACATTATTTTTTTCCCCATTGTTTCCTACGCTAGCAAGGTAGTGCCAGAAACAGAGAAATATTTAGAAATGGTCAGTTAAATTGATAAGTACATTACGTTTAGATGTTTTATTCAAGAGAAGTATAATCCAAAAAAATATTCTGTAATTTATGGGTATCACTTTACTTAAACAATGACACCAGGGGTTTTGTCCTAGATGAGGTAAGTTTGGCATGGAATATACATAGTACAGTGAGCTCAAAGTTAGTGTTTATCATTAGATATTAAAGTAAATTATGATAACTCTTACTGGGGGATTCTTCCATAAGTGACTGAGTATACATTTTACTAATTTTGAAATTTTGCATGACAGATCCCAAGAACTTATGTCTTTTGAGGGATTTGCAAGATTTATGATGGATGAAGACAACTATGCCTTCCTTGATGAACGCATATTACTGAATGATGATGATATGACAATGCCATTATCAAATTATTATATTGCCTCATCGCATAATACTTACCTGACAGGACACCAACTCAAAGGAGAATCTTCAGTTGAGTTATATAGCCAGGTTAGTAGATTGAATATAGAAAGAAATTCTTACCTATCAGCACTGTAATTTAGATGTTTCCACTTCATTTTAAGATTGTTTTATTAGTTGGGTTTAGGAACCAAAAGAAGAAAGCCAGTTTATTTTTGAGGCACTTTTCTTGATTCCAAGTTTTTTCTTTTTTCGTATTGAAGTTGAAATTTTCATATCATGGGGTGAAAGATCTGAACACCAAGTTTGTAGGTTTAAAAGATAAGCTCTGTCAGTAGATGTGATGACTGTTCCCTTTTTTCTTGTTTCATGCTTATTTTGCATTCTTTTGCATAAGCAAGGTAGAGTCAGGAACAGGTGGCTGAGCTTTTGATGAAAGTCCTTGCTAAGCCCCTTGCTTTGTTGCTTCTTGTGGAAAATAGTAGTAAAAGAGGGAAGAAGTTCTATATCCTCACTTCCTGCCCCTCTTAGTCATCTTTTACAATACACTGGAGATACATAGGTAGTATTCTTTCTTCAGGCTTAACAATGGAAAACTTTTAAGTAGGTATGTTTAATACTTAATTTTATTAGAATACAGGTCTTAATAAAGTCTAATCATTGTCAGATATATTGTGTTGGACTTTAGAGTTTAATGGAATAGATTCAAGTTTATAGGGAAGTGATATATTCATTCAGGGGAATCAGCAAGAGCATTTTTGAGAATAGAAGATGAACACCATTCGTGCAAGTGAACCCTTTCAGTATTGACCAGGAGTAAATATGATGTCTCATCAGGGCAGGCAAAATTGTCCAAATCTGAATCATGAAAGGAGGCATTATGAGCTATTTAAACAGCTGTAATCATTTAGATGTTGCATCATAGACATTTAGACCTTTTCACGCTGATAAGCTTTTAAATGTTGGTGTACTGCCACCATGTTTTTAAACAGCATATACCCAGCAACTCAGGGTACACACTTAAGAAAATATGCATGATGTCCCACCAAGGTTTCTTTGGGTAACTGAGAGACTTTGAGGTTTTTCAGTGAGTCACTTGGAATTTAAGTGACATATGGCATCCTAATACGCCTTAAGAATGTGTGGTCTTATTCTTATTCAAACATGGGCAGAAAAATTGAAAATGTACATGTACAGCCTTCCTTACTTTCCCAGTAAGAAGTGTATGTCCATACTATCCTTATTACTGAAGGGGTTAACTTTTTTTTTTTTTTTTTTTTTTTTTTTTGAGAGGATATCTCCTTTCAAATGTAATTTTCATCAAGAAGAAAAAGGTGAAATAGCAATATAGGAAAATGTATTGGTAATAGGAGTCTTAGATTTGTTAAGCTAATGGTAGTTATTTGATGAGTTTACTTGCATTATTTAGCTATTGTCACATTTTTAGTTTTGATAAAACATGAAAGCTTTTCAGCCTGCAGTATACCAAGCATTCATGTCAGGGTTGTATCTTCCCAACTGTGTTGTATGGGCAACTGACACTCTGGGATTCTTTTCTGTTGCTGATTGTAGTTGCCTGCGACAAAAGGCATCCTTGTACATTGATAAAGCATGCTTTCCAGTTCAAATTAGATCTAGAAAAGGTAAACCATACAAGTGCAGTGTAGCTATAGTACCAACAACATCAACCAAACAAACCCTATACCCTAAACTATTACTTGCAGTTTTTGGTATTCTTCTCAGGAAAATAGATTTCAATGTTCACCATAGAGAATGGTTGAATTCCTCCCATACGGGTAGTGGAGGGATTGAAGCCCTCACGTTCTCTATTCTCACTGATTTAGAACAAATTATCTCCCACCCTACCCATATACCTGACCGTTATGACCACTTTCCTAATATTCTGGATTTGTTTTTCACCTCCAGTCCTTCTTGCTGTAAATACACAATCCTGCTCCCAATTGGTTCATTTGATCATACTCTCATAAATATATCTGTTCTAAGAGCACCTTCCCCTCCAGCAGCCCCTTCTAAGCATAAATACTGGCACCTGAACAAAGCTGACTTGAATCGCTTATGTAAATTCTTTTCTGACTTTCCCAGGGTAAATTACTTCCTCTTATGTGGTGTTGCTTCTGTCTCCACCAAATGCATAACAGAGGTTATTCTTGTGGGAATGGAAGCATTTATCCTCTTTTCCTCCAAGACTATTTCTTCATCCAATTCATGGTTCAACCGTTCCTGTTCTGAGGCCATTCAGGCAAGGAATCAGACATATTTGGAGTGGAAGAACTCTCTTACCTCTGGCTTCCATTCAGCTTATATCACTGCCCGTGATCGCTGCAAACGCATTATCCATGAGGCGAAGCGTTCCTTTATTCAAAGGAAGTGCGATAATCTCTCCTTGTCATCCACAGATAGGTCTTTCTGGTCTTTAGCTAAGGGCATCTTTAACAACTTCTGGCACTCTACCTATCCCTCACTTTTCCGTCCTGATGGCACTATAGCAGTCTCTCCCACTGACAAAGCAACTTTCTTTGCATCCTGATTCTTCTCAAACTCCACCTTGGATGACTCTAACATTCCCTCACCCCCTGATGCTCCTCTTACTAATCCTATGACTTCCTGTGATCTCTTTTTGGACTGTCTGAAAAGTGCTTCTTTCTCTGGACATAAGCAAGGCTTATGGTCCTGATGGCATCCATCCCGGTGTACTGAAAGAGTGTGCCTCTGAACTTGCTCCTGATCCTGCTTGTCTATTCCGTTTCTGTTTAAAAGCCAAAACTTTTCCTTCTCCTTGGAAACATGCTCTGATACATCCCATCCCTAAGAAGGGTGACCATTCTGACCCCTCTAACTATCGCCCTGTTGCTTTGATATCTACCATTTCCAAAGTCTTTGAATTCCTCCTCAACTCCCATATCCTTAAACACCTTGAAAGTCAGTCTTCTTTCTGATCATCAGTATGGCTTGCATAAGGTGAGATCAACTGTTGATATTTTTTCTTATCTTAATAATGTATGGTCGTAATCCCTAAAAGATTTTGGGGAGTTATATGTAGTTGCCCTTGACATATCTAAAGCTTTTGACAGGGGCATCGGGGTATCATCTCTGAGGGGAGTAAGCTCCCTTCTTTTGGCTTCCCTCCCTCACTTTGCTCCTTGATATCTAGCTTCCTCTCCGACCAGTCTGTCTCTGTGGTTGTTGATGGATCAGCCTCCCCCCTTTTCTCCACCAACAGCAGTGTCCCTCAAGGGTCTGTCCTGTCCCCTACTTTTTTTTCTCTTTTTTTTCAATGAGTTTCTCTCATCCACAAATAATCCAGTGCACTCATACACTGATGACTCAACATGGCATTCATCCACGTCCTTCAGTTCTGCTCCCTCTTCTCTCATTCGATCTGCATCTGGCCTTGACACAGCTTCCACAATAAACTCAGACTTGGACAGGATACCTCAGTAGGGTGCAGAAGATCTAGTTAAGTTTAATGCCTCCAAGACCCAATTTCTACCCATCTCTCTATTGAAAACTCCTCACAACTCTCGTATCTTCTTAACTCGTATCTTCTGTAACTCCACCTCTTGACTCAGTGAACATACTTGGTATTACTGTAACAGCCATTCTTTCTTGGAAACCCCACATTATTGGATAGCTAAGTCTGCCTCTAAGAAACTGGGTGTCCTATTTAGATGTCGTAACTTTTTCTCTTTTGAACAGTTGCTCCGATTATAGAAGGGACTGATTTGTCCTTGTATGGAGTACTACTCTCACATTTGGGGTGGTTCTGGCTGTGTTACCTTACTTGACAGTTGAGTCAAAATCGGTCCGACTTATAAACTGTCCCAGGCTACCTTCTGAACTTGACCCCCTTACCCTATGCCGCAGTGTTGGTTCACTTTCCATCTTCTATAGGTATTACTTTGGCTTTTGCTCCCAAGCGCTGGCTGCTTGTGTGCCCCCACCACTAGCTAGACCACGCAATATTCGGCAAGCTGCTGCGTTACTTGATAATTGTGTGGCCATTGGCAACTCAAAGGTGTGCCATTTTGATAACTTTTTTCCCTACATGTCGAAGGTTTGGAACTCTCTACCTTCTCTTGTCTTTCCCAATAACTATGACCTGGCTCATTTCGTAAATACTTTCCCTATCTTTTGTTTTTACCCGTTTCTTGATTCTCTCTATATTTCAGTTAGGGCCTGGCCTTGTTGTGGACTTTTGTCCATGACTAGAGCCTTCAACATAGGAAAAAAGATTGTTGCAGTTAGACATGTTCATTGTTTACACCTCACCATGGATAGCTTATATTCATTGCATATATAATGACTGTGATATGTCTGGGGTGTGTTTATTGCAAAATATTACCAATCCAGCTTGGTTCAGAAAGGCAATTGAATTAAGGTTAAAAGATCAATGGGTTGTTACTTTGAATAAAACTTTGTTAACTAAGTCAATTTGGAGTAATAATCGAATGTATAAACAGTTTGTTGTGGGTAAAAATTATGTATTATTTCAGTGTGAAAGTGATATTGTTAGGTTGCCAAATAAGTATATTCCAAACTATAATATATATATGCCAACTCACTTCAAATTATATTTTATTAATGCAAATCACTAATGTAACTGTTCCTAACTAACTATCACTCTTTTTGAGAGCAGTTCTTAGTATATTTAAAAGAATTAATATAATGACAAGTAAATGTAAGTATTGCTGACAAGTCATATTGTTTAGTTACTTAAATGTAGATTGTAAATTACATTTCAAGAAATTGCTGATGTTATTAAGGAGCTGTGCACCATACTTTTTGTAAAAATATGAGCAAATAAACTATTTTATCCTGTTATATTATATTCTTCAGCTGAAGGAGGAGTTGCAGGATTGTTTTGAAGAGAGCAAGGAAGTGAGTTTCGTGTTGATGTTGATGAGAATGGAAATGGATTACAAGTGGATAATTGTCACTGCTTGTGCACTTGTAGGGAGAGAAGTGAAGAAGAGAGGTGAGTGTTTTGAGAGGAGCTAATGCCAGGAATTGACTATTAGCGGTGGGAGATTTGAATGCAAGAGTGGTTGATGTCGCAGTAGAGGATATAATTAGGGGCATAGGTTACTTATAGTAAATGAATGGTAAACAACTTGTGGAGTTAATGCAGAAAAAGGATTGGTGATTGGGAATACCTGGTGTTAAAAAAAAGGTGCATATATTAGTATTTGTGGATGAGTGGGAAGTTTTTGACAGGGGATGCAAATGAGAAACTGTTGGATGTGAATGCGCTGAGAGAAGCAACTGGTGTGTCTCTGATCATTTGGTGAAGGTGAATATGGAAGTTTTTAGAGGTTTTTGGGAAAGAGAAAGCAATATTAGGGGGACTGAAGTTGGTTAAAGTGAGTGAGATTGGGAAAGATGCTTATGTGTAGAGATGCTAAGAGAGACTGGGTGAAGATTTTCATAAGGTGAAAGTAAACCAAACTAGGAGAGTGGGCAAGGAATGGATGATAATTAGGAAAGCATTGCTTACATGTGCAGGGCAAGTGTGTAGCAAGTGTAGCATGGTATATGGGCATTTGAGAAAGGGTAATGAGTGGTGGGATGAGGATGTTAAGTTGCATGTGAACAAGAAAAGGGAGATGTATGGGCACCTGCTGGAAATGAATGTGAGTGATTGAGGGATGTACAAGAGAAAGTGGTAGGAGGTCAAGAGGAATTTGCATGGGGAGAAAAGGCTTGTGTGTAGAGATGCCAAGAGAGACTGGGTGAAAATTGTCATAAGGTGAAAGTAAACCAGACTAAAGGAGTGGGCAAGGAATGGAAGATAATTTGGAAAGCAATGCTTACATGTGTAGGGCAAGAGTGTGGCAAGTGTAGGGTGGGATATGGGCATTAAGAAAGGGTAGTTGGTGGTGGAATGAAGTTAAGTTGCATGTGAAATAGAAAAGGGAGGTGTATGGGCACTTCCTGGTGGTAATCAGTGGGAATGATTGAGGGATTTATAAGAGACAGTAGTAAGAGGTCAAGAGGAAAGTGCTGAACAAGAAGGCAAAAGAGAGATAGGAAAAGAGAATATTGGCAGACTTAAGGAAGAATACGAAAAATGTTTTGGAAGAAGGTGAATAGTGTGGAGGGAACAAGAGAACAAATCACTATTTGTGATTGGAGCAGGTAGTAGCATGTTGACAACAGCCACCCAGGGTGGTACCACCATCTTGACTAAGGAGCATTAAAGTGTGCCTGGAACCTTCTGACATTCTCTTATGTTAGAATCTCTGGTCATGCTCTGTTTTCATCAAAACTGGACAACTAGGCTAGTTCTACCATCTTATCCCTACAAACATCATACACTTTCTCTAATCTCGCTTAATTTCTTCACATAAGTTCTTTTGGCATCTCTTGTCCACACAATTTTTTTTTAAATGTAATCATACTAAATCCAGTGAACTTATGATCCCCAGTACCCTGCATCATTGGGTGCTAAGAATCTCTGGGTTTCCACATGACTCTACAGTCAATGAGAGGGAGGGCCCAGACAGCATTACTGGTCTCTTCCACAACATTTCCTTCTCTAAAAGACCTGCCTCTTGGTCTTTCTAGTAACCTCTTTTTTGTTGAGCACTATCTGTCTAGTCCCTCTATTAATATATTACTTCTCTCTGAGACCCAGTTGTCTAATGATGTTCTCACTAGCCCCTTTCTCATATTCATCTATAACCTCGACTTATGATTCCAGTTCAAAGGTGTTGTCTGCTTATTCCAACTTCAACAAACCTGTGGCATGCTTTGAAGAATTTAAATCTGCAAACTTTGATGTCATCTGACTCAAGATCTGTTTTCCAACTACCACTGTCTTCCTTTGCTACTCCCTTAATTCTTCAAATCTGATAACTTCCTTTGACTGCTTAGACTTCTGCCATGAGACTATGACATCCTGTCACCTAGAAACAGATCCTCTCTCTAAGAGATTTCATTGTCAACCATATGGAGTGGTTGAACTCCTCCCAAATGGATGGTGAGAGGATTTAAGTCCTCACGTTCTTCATTCTCAAAGATTTAGAGAAAAAATTACCCATCCCACCCACATTCCTGATTGCTATGATCATTTTTGTAATACTGTGGATCTGTTTATCACTTTTAATCCTTCCAGCACTGTAGCTACACAATGTCTCCTCCAGTTGGCTCATCTGACCATGCTTTTTTAGGAGTATCTATTATAACAGCACCCCCCCTACTCCTGCCAAACCTCCTTAATGTAAATATTGGCACCTAATAATGCTGACTAGAATAACTTACAAATATTTTTTTCTGACTTTCCATGGGTAGCTTACTCTCTCTCATATGGTGATGCTTCTGTCTTTGCCAAACACATAGTAGAGGTTATTGTTGCAGGAATGGAAGCATATATCCCCTTTTCCTCATAGACCACCGCTTCGTCCCATCCAAGGTTCAATGTTCGTTTTCTGAGGCCATTCAGGCAAGGAATTAGGCATATCAGGTTTGGAAAACTCTCCTTCCTCCAACTCCCATTCACTATCTATCACTGTCCTCTTCATCCACTATTAGGTCTTTGTGATCTTTAGCAAAAGGCATCGCTAACAACTTCTGTCACTCTGCTTTTCCTTTACTTTCTATTCTGATGATAATATAGCTGTCTCTCCCATTAAAAGAGCGACTCTTTTTGGTTCTTGTTGCTTTTCAAACTCTGCCTTGCAAGACTCTAACATTCCTTTACCCCCTGATGCTCCTTTTACTAATCTTATTCACCTCCCTGTGATCTCTTTTCAAACTGTCCAAAAAGCTCATCTTTTTGTGGATACAAGCAAGTCTTATGGACCTGATGGAATTCATCCCCTTGTACTGAAAGGCTGTGCCTTCAAAGTTGCACCTTTGCTTGCTCATCCGTTCTATTTTAAAAACTAGAACTAATGCTTCTTGGAAGTATGAGTTGGTACATTCCATCCTAAATAAGGGTGACCCTTGTGCTCTGTTTAACTATCATCCTATTGCTTTAACTTCTGTTTCCAAAGTCTTTGAATCCCCCCTAAACTCTCATATCATCAGACATCTTGAATCTCAGTCTTCTTTTTTATCACCAGTATGGCTTCCATAAGGCATGATCCTCTGGTGATATTCTTTCCCATCTTGCTAATATATGACTTTCATCCCTGAAAGATTTTGGGTGAACCCTATGTAGCTGCCCTTGATATATCCTAAGCATTTGACAAAATGTGGCTTTTGGTTCTCATCTCTAATCTTCCCTCTTTTGGCTTCCCTTCCTCACTTTGCTCCCTCAAATCTAGCTTCATCTCTAGCCAATCTGTTTCCCTGATTGTTGATGGATCAGCCTCTCCCCTTTTCTCTATCAGTATCTGTGTCCCTCAGGGTCCTGTCTTGTCTCCTGCACTTTTTCTCCTTTTTTTTCAACAGTTTCCTTTCTTCTACAAATAAACAAATGCACTCATATGTTGATGCCTCAACACTTCATTCTTCCACATCCTTCAGATCTGCTCTCTCTTCTCTCTCCTAATGTGCACTTTGTCTCACCACAGCTTCTTCAGTAAACTCAGACTTGAACAGGATATCTCAGTGGGGTAGATAAAATCTGGTTAATTGTAATGCCTCCAAGATGAGACAAAAGCTTTAGGCATGACTTTTTTAAAAGATTGACATGGACCTCATTTACTAACCCTTAAACGGTGACATGCTTCATGTGAGTCCATTCATGCAACAGCGACATGACTCATGTGAGAATAGATTTCTGCACCACTAAGTTGCATGCCAAGTTTAGTAATCATCCCAAGATGCTCACTACAGCACTGCTCCACAGCTGATTGAAAGGAGATAGATAATGATTTCTTTTAATTTTTCTTTCT
Source organism: Panulirus argus (assembly GCA_038088735.1). Taxonomy (NCBI): domain Eukaryota; kingdom Metazoa; phylum Arthropoda; class Malacostraca; order Decapoda; family Palinuridae; genus Panulirus; species Panulirus argus. The sequence goes on along the minus strand of JAYMFT010129190.1, from coordinate 1,775 downwards.
TCTGAATGCAAAGTTTTAACTTTATAGGATTATTTGCTTTTAAAGTTTTTATTTTTTCTTGTAATTTATGCAAAACACTTAAAAAAAAAAAAAAGGTACATGAAATATTCAGTTTTAAAGATTTTTCCTTCCACCACATGCATACCTCTACTTTCATAAAAAATGATGTGCTTTTAAGATTTTTTTATTGCATACAATAGTATTCAGGTTTTTTGATAGTTGCAGTCTAAGTGTTTAAAACTTTGAAAGTAGAGTGACAAAATCACAGAGCATTTTGAAGATAGTATCCCGCTACCCCTGATGAGCAGTTAGGAAAACCATACATAGGTTATATGATTCATTATGTAGATTGAAATGAGACTATGGTTACCATATACATTTGTCAGCTACTAATGGCATCTGGACATTAGTTAACTTTGTCCATTATCTTGCTATCAGAATATACAATGGAGAATTCAGATCTTCTTAATTTGAAAATTTGAATGCAGATTCTATTAAGCTCCCTGTGAATTAAAAATGCAAGGAACATGGCTCAAAGTATCTCTTTAATCTTAAATGTATGTTTTCTAAAATTTTTGATGCAATAATAAAACATGCCACTAAAGTAGTGTGGTTGGGACATAAACTCAGTTCAAGAAGTTGGTGTTGCTTTTTTCCTTTCCTGGAAGTTTCTTGATATCAAACTTTGCAGAGACTAGAAGAAAATGATCAAAGTTAACACTGCCTAAGTAATTACAGAATTTCTTCAGCATGTTGCTGTTCATGCAAACAGAATATATTTAATAGTGGATTGAAATGTGAAGAAGTTGTAGGTTTTGCTGTATTTATTGAAGAAAAATCTCAGCCTGAGGAAGAATCTCTTTTAGCGAAACTACCAAAGAAATCTGCTTTTATTACATAACTCTGATATTCAGGCTGTTCTTGAAAAAGTTAAAAAGTTGATCAATTCCAAAAGAGAAATTTACAGTCTTCTCTGATTCTCAGAGTGCTTTTACACTGTATTCACCAGTGCACCCCATATTTCAAAAATTTCAAGACTTGATTGTAAGAATCCACTCAAGCTTAAAAATATAGAATTTGCTGTTACCTTGGACATGTTGGTTTGATTGGTAATGAAATAGCCGGTGCTAAGGCTAAAGTAGCTATATCTAGCAAACTTAATTTGAAAATTATTCCACACATAGCTTTAATAGAAAGATCAAATCACTGTTAGATGTCAGTGGTTTGCTAGATGGGAGTAAGGAGCCCAAAATAATAGCAAAGTATGGAGGATAAAGATACTGAATTATGGCATTCCTCCTTCAACGGTTCTTTTTCAACTGAGGATTAGTCATACTTTGTTGACCCATGGTCACATAATGGAGAGGAAAGCTGCCCCAGTGTGTCATACTTGAGATTTCAGTATTACCATGAATCAGGTATGAACAGAATGCCAAAAATGGAGGCATCTTAGAGTCAAATATGAAATCAATAATAATAATAAAAGAAATAAAAGCATTAGAGAAATTGTTGACAATATTAATAAAGTGAATAGATTTATAAATTCTTTAAAGGAAGCCAAAATATATGATTTCAAATAGATAGTTTTAAGTTTAGTCATCTTTCAAAAGAGGTCAAAGTATACAGTTATATGTAGTTTTAAGTTATAGATATCTTTTAAAGGAAGCCAGAATATGCAGTTCTTTTCAGATAACCTTTATTTATTAGAAGGGTTGAGGGACAAGTTAGTTGGGGAGTGAGTTTGAATGGGAAAAAATTGGAGGAAGTGAAGTCTT
>JAYMFT010129179.1:0-13074 GCA_038088735.1 Panulirus argus | reverse complement strand
CATATAAAATTGTGATAACCACGTGGGAAAAATGAATTGCGTTCCCCACATGTCTCGTTTTGCCTCGTGGTCACCAGCAAATACTAGATCACGCGCATCACTGTGACCTCACTGCAACTTGTATACATATAAGTTCAATCTCGTCTCGCAAAGTGGCTCTAAATCTTACAAGTGATTAAGGCTAAAGAAGAATTGATTACTTTCGCACTGGTATCCAAATTATATAATTCCAAATAGAAGTTTAGAAAGATTATTATGATTATCTAGTAGGGTAATTGAACCAACTTTATTGCGACAAGTTAGGGTATTTCACTGCACTGTATAACCGGTGAGCGCGCTGCTGACCAAAGTGATATAAAAACCTTTGCACAAATACACGTATAATTAACCAATGAATCGTATAACCCCAGGACCCTTTACACGGAGCTCCTGCGGCGCACGGCTGCAGTTCATCCAGGAGCATGGAAATGGAGGAGTTCTTTGAAGTGACAAGTTCTCTGACGAGGCTGTACCGATTATCCTCCTCTGACGATGGGTGAACCTCGCCGAAGTGACTACCATCGCTGTTTAACCACAAGCAGACGGAGCCCGGTAACACCAGTTACATACATGCGTAAACATATATAACTCCGGTTTGCACCAACTGGAGCGATGTGGTGTACGGGGGGCGACGTGATGTCAGTGGGCTGATCCAGGGCACATGAGTCGGTCAGGGGGGAACCAGTGAAAATACTCTGTGGGGCCTGACTGTGTTTGGATGGTGGGCTCTGGTGTCGGTGCACTAAACATGACATGTACAGATTGGATGTTGACAAATGAGGCCGTTGTTTCGTCTGTTCCTGGTGTTTTCGTCCTTAAAGCGGGAAACTGCAATAAAGTGTGCCTGTATACACGTATATTTATAAACCACTGGACCCTTTTTATGGGCCCACCTGAATATTATGTCACTGTTTTCAGCCACGTAATATTTTTATGTTACTACCTCGAGAAATGGACAGTAAACGCCTGGTCATTATAGGTACATTCCGTAATTAAGCGACGCGATCATTATGCATTAATCTGGGTATACAAACACCTTTTGTAGTTCATAGTGCTACCAAACACCTGTTCTGGTTCACATTACTATGAAACATCTGTTTTGATTGATAATACTGCCATACATGTGCTAGCACTGCTAATCACTTATTCTTTGTGGTAATACTGCCAGACATCTGTTGTGGCTAGTAGTGCTGTAAGACATCTGTTCTGGATGGCAATACTGCCTAACCAGTTGAGGTCAACCGGTGATGAAAAGAAAATTATAAAGGTGTCCGTTTCAAGGGAACGTCCCAGGGAAAATTGTCAGTGTTTCGTAAACTGTTATATGATACATGTGTCTACACATACATGACATAATATCTTAAGATATCACCATCTCAGCTATCATTACAGCTGGCCAGTATCTTGTATAGATAACTCGTGTGGGAATAAAGAGGTGAGCGTCACACGTTCGTGCGAATCATACATATTTGCTCCCACATATTTCGAAATCTTTACCGTGAGATATGCTTATATATTGTAGTTGTACTTTGTTGTATGTCGTGATGTGCTCCTGGTTATAGGTTGAGTTGTGCATGGTTATATTTTGTGAGGAGAATCTGTTTGTAGGTTGTGATGTGTGCAGCTGAGTATATGTGCATCTGGTTGTATGTTGTTATGGGTATGAGGTTGTATGTTTTGGTGTGTAACTGGTTATGTACTGAGATGTGTCCTGGCCATGTTATGATATTTACCTGGTTATAAATTGTGATGTGTACCATGTACAAAATTGCATGATGTAATGTGTACCTGGTTGTCTTGTGATGCTTACCTGGTTGTAAGTTATGATGTTTACCGTGCTACATGTGATTTGTACCTGGCTATATTAAGATGTGTAACTGGTTATGATGCGTACCTGGTTATATAATGTTGTGTACCTGGTTGTATGTTGTAATATGCATCTGGTTATGTGATATGATGTGCACCTTGTGTGTTGCAAGTGTACATTCCTCCTTAGTGAGCCAGGGAGGCGAAGGGCGCGGCGTCCACCATCGCGACGCCCAGCCGGGCCGCCCCCACCCCCCAGTCACCAGTAACGACGTGTTGGCGCGTTTTTGTCGAGGGTGAAAGCGTCACGAGCTGGTAAGCCCAGCCAGCCCGTCTTGCGAACGTGCTGCGTGTACGTCCCAGTACTTAGGCGCTGCACCCAGCGTGTAAGAACAGTATTTAGGAACAGTGAAGAGTGTACAGTGTGTGTGTGTGTGTGTGTGTGTGTGTGTGTGTGTGTGTGTGTGTGTGTGCACGCGCGGCGTGCGGTGTTTGTAGCGGCGGCATCTGTTATGTGCCAGCGAGCGCGTGCCAGTCCACTGGGCGAACACAGGGGACTACTGGCAGAACCCTCATCACTACATCAATATCTCGTCTCTGTAGAGTCATTTATCTTGAACTTGTGGTTTATATAAATATATATATATATATATATATATATATATATATATATATATAATTTCTTGCTTAAGAAAAAATACAATACGAAAAAAAAAAAAAATCTGAAACAGATAATTTTGAAGACTCTTCAAAACCCCAGGCGTCTGGGGGTACGAGAAGTATGCCCTCACTTGCCCAATCTTGATCCCGGGAGCTCAGAGAGTACGACCATCTTGCGCCATCTGAGTGATGTGATTTTCGAAACCCTTTAGCCAGACGTCCTCTCCACGTTACTACTGCAGTAGCTGTCAGAGGTCAGGGATAGATATAGCGGTACCTACCTTCCAAGAATTTGGATTTTAAAAAGGCAGAATTTCTAAGTGACTGTAGAAATCACTTTAGCGGGCACATTGGTGACAGACATCGTTTTAAATTAGTGGGAGATAAGGATGAGATAAAAATCAGTTGGGTCTTGAATGCCCTCTGAGAACGCAACTCGTTAACTCAGACATGGATAGATCCTACGACCATATCTCGCTGCGAGTCTGGGCAGTGATCCTTGCACCCATAACTCGCTGGGAGTCGGCCAAGGGCAGTGTAAAAACACGCCACTATCATCGTTATGATCAGACAGTAATAACGAGGCACATCAGAGCCAATCTGTCTCGTTGTTGTGTTGTCGTTAAAACGTCTGTCAAGTCAAGACCTGGCGGTGGTCCGTGTGACGTGCCCTGTGTTCTCTAAGTATATGGGTCTTATTCTAACCTCTGCGTGACTGGGTCTTTTGTGAGTCGTCACGTCTGGCTGGTACACGAGTGACCGACTCCTTTTGACTGTAGCTAGTGGATGATAACGTACCGGAGGGGAGGGGGGGGGAGGGGAAACCCATTCCAGAGAAATGAGGTGGTGGTTGACAAAGCGGGACATGAAGTCTGTATTAAGCTACCTTAGTACCTACTTATTTATGTGTGTATATACGTGCAGAAGGTAGCTAGAGAACGACCATACGCATTGCCTCAAGCGTGAGGCTGCTCGTGTCAAACCTCACGAGGAGAAGAGAGACGGAAGGATTTATGAGGCGAGTGGGTGAAGAAGCCAGCAGGAGTAGGGGATGCGGTAAGTAGGAGGGAGGGAGGGTGGTGTGTAAAGTGTACCTGGAGAGTAGCGCGCCATCCGTGGCAGGAAGGAGGCATTACTGCTCTCCGGCGTCCCGACTATGGCAGACTAACAGAACGCCTGGAAAGTACTTAGAAATAAACCCGAACTAGAGGCACGCTTAGGGGAGCAGGAGCAACCTATTTGCGTTGGGTGGAAATAAAACCCCAGAAATGAGACTTGAAAATTAGAATCCAAAAGTAAAATCCTATTAAACTGAACAGGATAATCGCAATATTTCGTAACGTAATATTAACTCGTTGAAGATCATATCGTATTTTTGCTCGTCGAAGCATCACTTACATCACAATTAATGCCTTCCAGGAACCCAACGTTTCACTCAGTATCTTCCAAAGGGTCAAAAAGACAAGAAAAAAAGGACTGTACTATTGGTGTCCCGGATGTGTATCTCAACAGGTTCAGATGCTCTACTCAAGGACACTGGGAAACCCATCCGAGCATCACACAGTCGCATCCCATTCAAAACCGGTGACCGGAAGACAAAATGTTGATAAGAAAACAAGTACTGAAAAATCATATTTTCTTCGTCTGTCGTACAACCACTGAAGTCTTCTCGAACTAAAACAACTTAAGTATCATTTTAAAAACATTTCAGATCCATCCATATCACTGGATGATAAATTCCAATGAAAGTAAAAGCTTTGCACGCGTCAAGTGGTAACAGGGTGGTAGTAAGTCTACACCAGAGGGACCTGGGCGTCCCTGGCCTCTGCTAACCCGCTGGGCTAAAGATGAGGACCCCAGTCCTGTGAGATAAGTTCCCGGGCCAGGAGCATATATACAAGTGGTCTGGAAAAAAGATATTAAACGGAATGCTCTCCTAAGTCTGGCGTCCTATTACTTCTGCTTGTTAGTGCGGTAGGAATTATTGCAAGAAACGTAAGGAACTAGATTGTAATTTTGTAAAGGACTACTTTAATCATCCCTGAAAAAAGTGTAATTTACACACACACACACACACACACACACACACACACACACACACACACACACACACATAAACACTGTTATGTGACGAGACTGTACTCCCAGTGATTGAGCCTCGTCAAAGGTGACGTTTCAACCTCATGGAAGGGGAGTACACTTACCCCTGCCTCACACTTCGGTAACCTCTACTTACAAACCCTCCCAGACACAACAAATATAACGCTGACAAAATAATACAAGCACACTGAAATAATCCGATAATCACTAAAGACCCGACCTCCCAGCTAGAGTCTTAAACTTCAACCCACCAAACGTATAATCATTGGAAACCACACTCCCCAGACAAGCACGAGTCACCTAGTGATTTCAGGGCAGGTGAGGGCGTTTCTAGTACCAAGATCTAATTTGGCGACATTATCTCACGACGTTACACCGTTGACAGACAGACAGTCAGTCACACAGACGCAGACAGACAGACACATCCATTCCACGCGAGATGATCACTTCCTGTGCGCCGCATTACAAATGTTGGGTGTTAGTAAAGAAATAAATAGCAAGGTTTTGTGTGTGTGTGTGTGTGTGTGTGTGTAAGAGAGAGAGAGAGAGAGAGAGAGAGAGGAGAGAGAGAGAGAGGAGAAATATGAGGGAAATATTACATTCGTTAGTGCAAGGGGTGCTAATAACAGACGTCCCTCCTGCCACCCGTACTGTGCACACATTTGACTACCACGTAGAAAACGAGATGAATCTGTCACTGGAAATTTCATTCCCATTTTCAGGTTGCCAGGCTGGGCACCGGGGTGCTTAAATGGGTTCCTTTTGAACTTCTTTTCCTGCTTTTTTTTTTTTTATTTATTTCTGAAGGGAAGGAGGAACCGTAGGGTGGGGTAGGGGGTGAGGGAGGGGGTGGGGTAGGAATCAACGGGCACCACGACAAATTGGTCGCTTTTCTGGGGGTCTTTTCGGTGATGAGGTATATTCATTTTTCTCTTCTATTTTCTTCTTTTTATTTTATTTTTTTTACAGATTTTAGTTATTAAAAATTCAACCGTTCTTCCACTCCTCCAACGTACGCTAGGACTAGGGTGTCCCTTGCGACGGGGATGCACTGGAGTGGAAGTTTATCCAGGGTATACAATACGTGCCAGGGAAAGATGTTCCTTTTTTACGTTTTCCAAAATAGGTATGTTTTGGTGAATATGAAATTTTTCTATCATTTGCTTCAGGCCTCTACCTGGCCACGCCAATTCGCAGCCTTCCTCTTTCTCCATTCTTAAACTACCGCGGAGCAACGTTGAGATAACACACGGGTATGACAGGATATCGGACCTTGATATCAGCCTCATGGAGCGGGGAAGAGTGTAGAAAAGGATGTTCTGAATGACAAAGAAGGAAGATCACTGCGTCCCGAAGAACTGGAATGTTCCTTGGCGACAGATGGTTCTGTCTTGCGCGGTTTTGAGAGTTGGGTCATCAAGCACCAGCGTCGACTGGAGGGTGGACTCATTGCCTTTTTATACACACGTGAAGAGTGTCATATGCAATGTGCTGTGCATCTAACTATTTCACGAATGCATAATGAGTGGGCCAGTGTAGCTGTACTGCATTTTCTAAGTAAAAGAATTCATTTTCAAGAAATGAGGCGCAGAGGATGTTAGTGAAACCGGCCTCAAACAAAGGCGCTCCGGTCGTGATCAAAGCTTGTTTCATCAACACAAAATGTACGGAATATTCGCACCTCTCACGCACTCACGTTCCATTTCTGGTGCCTTCTGTGCCGCACAGTCTTGTCCGAGGATTTACACCTGACAAACAAGGCACAGAATTAGCCCCATCATCATGACTTACAGTATGTAGTCGTTGTTCTTCTCTGTAATGACTCGATCAGCACAGACGACGTCTCATTATTATAACTTAATAAGGAATAAAGACATCGTCCCACAGCTGTGAATCAATTATTGATCTATTGAAATCATCTCAACCCTGCCTCGAGACAAATAAACAGGACAGACTTGGTCCCAACGTAATGACTCGATTAAAGTTACACTGACATGGTTAACCAAGACCATAACAAAGTACAACTCTTAGACTTGTTAACACAGCATCGAACATGCATTTACCCAGCGCGGTCGGCCTCTGTTAACAGACGTACAGGTCTGTGTCAAACACTGCTGACCTGTGGTGGTCGGGAGAGTGGCAGGATACTCTCACTAATTATGGTTAGCTCTACACACGGTGAAGTATTTCGCCAGCCTCCTCCTCCTCCTCCTCCTCCTCCTCTTCCTCCTCCTCCTCCTCCTCCTCCTCCTCCTCCTCCTCCACTACCACCGTGTAATCTGTCCATAAGTAAGCGATGTAATGTATCCTCATATCATTTACAAATACGTCAGCCTTCTTCTGTTCGCTGTGATAAGTAGCCAAGAGCATCTTCCCAAACACGTCTCTCCAGATCCTTCCTACAGCCATCAGCCCATAAGGGTAATAATCCCCCGTGGCCAGATCCTGTAAGGTCCTACCGGTAATTATCTCGACCAAAAGCGACCTTAGAGCAGCAGACAATAGGGCAAATAACCCTATACATCCCAGTATTGTCCGGGCTCATGAAGAGGTCACACTCCCACCTTGAAATATGGAGGTATGGCGTGGGGGGACCCGGGTCCAGGCTCCATAAATTCCATACAAATTCAAGCGTGTTGTATAGTCCAGTGATGGGCAGCGCAGGTTATGGACGGTGAGCACGGCAGCCCCTCTATCTTACCACCATCGTCTGTTAGGCCCGGAGATCTTTGGTGCCGATAACGGCCGGAGTCGGAGGTGGGCAAGGTGAGAAGGTGGGCCAGGAGGTGGTGGGATAGCCAGAGGAAGCGACAGTACGTGGGGACGGGAAGGTGGGGGAGCACACACACCAGGGGTCAAACTGGTGCGGAGTGGGAGGGGGAGGTGTGAGAATTAGGTGAGGCGAGGGGTGAGGAGGAGGAGGAGGAGGATACAAGAGATGGACGAATAGTGAGGGAGGATTGAGTGGAGAGGGAGGGGAGGAGGAAGAGGAGATGAGGGGTTATTCAGGATAGGAGAAGAAATAGAGACCGAAAAGATTGGGAGGTGCCTGTAGGGAAGACTTGTAGGAGAGAGCGTAAGCTAGTAGGGGAGGAACTAGTACAGGCAGGCAGGGGCGATTGTTGGAGGTATTAGCAGGGTTAGGGAGAGACGAGTGAGAGAGGAAACAGTAGGGGAAAGGAGAGGCAGAGGTCAGTGGGGGAGGAAGTGAACTAGCAGGAGTGAGGAGAAACTAAGTGGGGAGGGGCGAGTTAGAGTAGTGAGAAGCGAGTGGGTGAGTGCAGCGGCAGCAGTGACAGAATGAGAGAGTTAAACACTCTCCGGGTGACGGAACGAGGAAAACACTGTTTACTGGGATAATGATAGTAATAATGATGATAATAATTGTAGAAATTATAGTAAATGGTAAGTATTAGTTATTATGGTAATTGATAAATGATAATGATAATAACAAAGATGATAGTATCTCAATAATCATTTTGATAATGGTGATAATGATGATAATGATAATAATGCTCCCCAGGGCTTTCTCCATTGACCGTCCAGGCTTTCTAATCTGAGGCAAAATCTAGAGAGGTTATTACAGTCGTCAGTTCTCACGGTGTCCGGCAGACAACACACCGCCACTGGTGTCGAGAAAACCAAAAGAGGCAACGCGTACTTACGGAACACTTATCCTTTATCATTACACACTGCTTATCTAATGAACCAGCTGCCTCTACGTCCGGCTACCACACACTAGACATCTGGGTAATCCATTACAAACGTCTTAGCTTTGGCTCCATACGAGCAACCGTCCGTTGTGTACTATACAGTACGCGTCGCTCCTCCACAATTTACGACAGTCTTACAAGCGTGACTCTCTGGGAGTTGGTAATACTCCCCTGCTCCGTCTGTTCCACTTGATATGGACCCTCACACTTGCCTTGAATCTGTTCTCTTGCCCGACACACAACAAGGGCTGTATGTAAATCCATACCACACAGCTTCGGGGGGCTACTACTGCTACTTGTGAAACATGGTAATTTTTTTCCTTGTGTTGTGTGTGTGTGTGTGTCTGTGTGGGTGGGTGGATGGAGGAATGGGATAGCTTTTAGCCTTTCTTGTGTCAGCTGTTAGGGGTAGGAACAGGTCCCAGGTAGAGATAATCTCTGGCCAACCTGTGGGGTCCATCTCTCGACTGCTCAGCCAAGCTGGAGTCGACAGATGGTTTAAAGAAAAAAAAAACTTGTCTGGGTCTTGTGTGTGTGTGTGTGTGTGTGTGTGTGTGTGTGTGTGCCAGAGGTTTAGGTAAAATCTATTTTTGAAAGATTTCATCCACAACTTTTATCACGTCATTAAATACACTCGCCCAAAGTCCGAGTGTAACATTACACCTAGAGGAGTCCCGTTCGAGAGCCTGGTGCGCGTCACATACTCGTCACAAGGCCAACGGGCCGTAAACACAGGCGGTGCGGCATGAGATGAGTGGTGGCGCCGCACGCGGCAGGACCTCAACCTAGCGTGTGTGTACTCTGAGGTCGCAAGGTGCTAACTGTTCCCCCTCAGAATTACGCCACATAGCCTGTCTGGATGAGCAGGGTAATATTATCACCAGGACAGTGACAGCCGGCCTGGATGAAGCTCATGATAACGTTTATCTCGTGGTTTACATCAGCTCGATTCCTCCCCTCATACCCAGACCCCCATAACCTCTCAGACCTGAAGTGGACAAGGACTTCTACAGTAAAGAAACAATAGATAATTCAACGTCTGCCGCCTTAATTTAGACGTAAACAAACATATAATTTTACATTTTTATTATCCCTTATCACACGATATCACTTGCAGATACGCAGTAGCAACAATCCTCCAGTTAATTATGTAGCTGCTGCATTAAGGATCTTATGAGGGAACATCCAAATTAGATCCTGTCCCATCATCTCCTCACTTGGTAAGACTGACTACCACTATATAAACACTGTCTGAAAACCAAGTACTTCCTTCTGCATAGCACGGTGACAAGAGAGGTTTTGCGCATTTTATAAGCAAGGAAAGTAAGCAACATGCAGTAATTACACGAGAATGACAAAACATTTTGGTTAACATCTATTTTGTACAAGAGACTTGTGTAAGAGATAGGGTTCATTGCAAAATGAATTTGGACCAAAATATTACACTGATTGTAAAATAGCCCTCAACATAATTAACACTCTTTTTTTTTTAACTCTCCACTGAGCTTGGGCCTGTTAGGCTGGAAGAGTCCTTGAGTGTGGCACTATTCCTAACATACCACATATAATTTCATGCAGCAAAAGAGACTATTCTAGTGTTATGTCTTTAGCTAACAGTCTTAGGAGGTCTCCAAAGAACTGTGTTTATGTTGATGGCATACAGGAACATTCTGGTCCCATCTGATGTTACACAGAATTTTTGAAATAATTCTAAAGCTGGTAGTGAAAAAGCTAGGATAAATGTAAAGGAAATAGGTAGAAATGAATGGCTTTTTAACTGGTCAAGACAAGGAAACTGAATTTTTCTTATTACAGGAATATTTCACTGTAATAACCACCGGCATAAACTGCAGCGGTGCAATTAAAGAAAAAACTGAAAAACATGCAAATGTTTTATCAGGTACGAGCAGCACTATTCCTGAGAGCTTCATAGGGTACAAGGTCTTACATCATTACTATCTGGTATATTGCTAGCGTATATCTTTTGAAAAGCATTTACGTATACCAATCACATGAAGATGATATTCAAACATATATATTGTTTGAGAGACATAAACCAGTAGTGCAACCAGCTATACACAGATGACATATTCAGGGGAAACTGGGTGTTTTTCAGGGCATCTACATCCAAACATTCGTTCACCGGAGTCCTCACCTGACACTTATTACCTCTTGGAGGTATGGAAAGGAAAATGGAGGCGGGGGGGAGTTCTTGCAACCACTGGAGAATGCTACCAGCCGTTCAGGGTGTGGTGGCCAGGGAAGGAGGGAGGCGTTGTGGTGATGAGGAAAGGTGTGTGATGACCAAGATGGGCTTGGTGGTTGTGATGAGGGAGAATGTGTAGTCAACGAGGAAGAGAGTGGTGGTGGTGGTGAGGGAGGGTATGGTATCCTCCGCAGGTACGAGCAGATGGGGACCTGAATCTGCAAATAATGCTAGATTACATACAGTAATCATTTTAAGAAGATATAACATAAAGAAAATTGACTATTTACAGATTTTTTTTATTTCAAAAAATGAAAATGGAGATTTTGATGCATCTGAACATCATTTATGATTTACTCTAGTTCACAATATGACCTGGAAATTTATTGTATGAAATATGTATTTTATTTGTGAAGTAGTTTGAAAAGAAAAAAAAAAGAAGAGGGGGTACGGAACACAATATTGGAGTATGTGTACGAAATTGTACCAAATGATAATCTGTATCATTTATATATAAGATAACACAGCGAAGATCACTAAGAATTGTTACCAAACGTATCTTGGGGAAATGTGGTGTCGAGATTATGGGTGACTATAATCATGTCTTCGACAGTTTTCTCGTGTCAAAGTCTGCGACCTTTCCTTAAATGACCAAAACTTTTTTTTTTTCCAACAACATCGTCTCTACAGCACCAAACCATCACTACATCACTCTATTTGGCGTCAATTTACATATCTTCAGCACATTACAACTAACATACTACCACGTCTTTTGTCACGAACACCGTGTTTGTACGTCATCATCCGTTACCATAACCTCAGGACAACGACAATACCTATTCACCACACCATAAGTCACCATCACCTCGTCACCACAGTAACCCCCCCCCGCCCCCCACGTCATCACCAAAAGTCACAATAGCAGTGTCACTGCGAGACACAGCTGTACTCCAGAGCGTCACCAGAATATTGTCGTCGGACCCGGCCCATCACCTACACGACCGCCACAGCTCTGTGATGATTCCCACAAGTAACCACCATATACCGTTACCGCAACACTGTCACCTCAACACCATACCTGCCGCAGCGCCGTTACCGCAGCCGTCGCACCAGCCCGTCCAACGCCATCGTTTCCAGAAAGTGAGAGAGATCTTGGGCGGGTCTTCTTTCCCCGTGGTCAGCCACCACCGACCGCGAGCGCTGAAGTATTTCAGTTACCGTAATGTAATTGTAGCTCTGCATTATTTGATCATTCGGTTTTGTAAAGCGTAGTGCAAGTTTCGCATATTTTCTGTACTGCAACGTATTCATAAGTTTCAACACCGCGCGTTAAAGAACAATAAATATTTTGTAAAGAAAGTCCATGGACTAGATAAGAGTTGAGGATTCTAGCGGGTCGCATGGGAGTCGGTCATATAACAAAGCAGTATGGAAGAGCTGTTTATTAGACGCTCAATATCAGTTCTTATGCTCTCTTAATGGTCATCATTTCATCACGCGGGACTCAGATATTTAGAAAATGAAAGATTATATCACAAAACCTTTCGAGCGTTGCAAGATTGAGGCGATGATAAAGATGTTTTGACTGTAATGAGCTGTTGCCAGCAAGTGGGGTTGGAGTTAATCTTCCTCAAAACGTTAAATAAAAATGTAATGTTATCCTCATTTAGCAGCGCATTTATTTACGAGAGTGTGGTTTTTACATTTGGCTTCCTAGTATATTTTTTTTCATATATATTTACCCATGAAACAGTGTCTAGATATTCAGATAAAGACATTTATTTGAGGTACGATATATGTGTGAACAAGTCCAAATTGTCCTCCTATACAATCCGACACTTCAGACCTCCTCTTTCGAATTGTATTTCTTTGTCCGTCAGAAACCCGTGTTTTTCTTTAGGTCACCGCTAAACCCAACCACGCCGTCGACTCAGAGGCGTCTTGATTGTTATCAGCAGCAGTGTTTCAGGGCTGCGTTGTTGGCAGGGGAGTTTACAGTAACTCTTGGCCGGGGCCAGAGGTCAGACGCTATTTACACACTTGTTTATAACTAACTTTTAGTATGATGTAGTGGCTGGCTCCTCTGTACACACACTTCTCTCGTATCGAGTGCTGGTAACTTATATGGTGCAGTGGTCGTCTGTTCCTCTCCACACTGCCATTGTTAAGAAGCGATGGTCCAAGACGAGTTGCTGGTTCTGATCTGCGCGCTCCTTCTCTGTTGCTCGTATCGCAGCTGGTATGATACACACACACACACACACACACACACACACTCTCTACATACATTTAGTGTGATACTTGAGGATGGTCCGTTATCAGGGTCTTTTAATATACACACTTGACCTGTGTGTGGCACACCTCTCGTCGTGAGGATGGTAGCTGTAAACACGCACTTCACCCATGAATGTAGCGCAATTCTTGTACGGTTGAGGACGCCTTGAAGTAGTAGTACCCACTTCACCCGTGTATGAATACACACACACACACACACACACACACACACACACACACACACACACATATATATATATATATATATATATATAT
>JAYMFT010129168.1:0-13074 GCA_038088735.1 Panulirus argus | reverse complement strand
AGCCTGAGCCTGGTACCCATTTTATCGACCAACCCCTAGGGATGGATGAACAGTTGGGTTGACTGTGGACCGACTGCTGCAACAAGGATTCGAACCTATGCGCTCCTATGTCTGAATAAGTCAGGAAAGTGAGGGTTGAGGATATTTCTGATTCGGAAAAATCATCCTAATTAAGGAACCACCACCATGGAGGTATTGGCTCGCTACATCGCCTATCAACCTTTGATTACATTAACCTCTGTTTTGCTTGTGCACCGAGTGATGCCTCCCCGACGGATAACTTGCGTTCCAATTAAAGAAGCTATAATTGTAACAAACAATTAGTGCTTTGCACTCTGTAAATGATCTCAATTAAGAAATCAGAATAAACTGTATGTTTGTCTTGGACATATATTTTTTTCTATTCGTTGATTGTCATCTCATTCTGGAACTGAAATTGAATTACTGTGTGGAGAAGGAAGCTGTTTAGATGTCAGAGATGAGGTCACCTGTTGTGTATATCATTTGCTGGGGAGGCACTTTGGCCTCATTAACTTTAATAACCTTCGTTTAAGCAGCTGGGAATTTCTATATCACAGTGTGGCCAATAACCGAGTGAAAATGTTCAGTTGAAATATCAATAACCATGTAGACCACCATGGGCAGAACTACCCAGGGAGTCGAGGGGCATGCCTGGCATGAGCGCCTGTGGTATGGCTGTGAATGAGATGTTTTGGAGTCACTGAAGATAATTTAACTACGGCTGTAAAGTGAAAGACATAACTTACCCAACAGATAGAAGTCTGGCGGAAGAATGGGTAGACTTAGAGGCGAGGAGAGGCGGGGAGTGAGATTGTAGCGGAGAGGGTAGAGAAGGAGACGGGGAGAGAAGGGAAAGACGGGGCAGGGAGGTGAGATGGGTGTGTAGAGCGGGGAGACACGGCTGTGGAAAGGAATGAGGTGGATGAGGCGTGGCAGTGGGTCGGGTGACGTGCATCACAGGCAGACAAGTCATATCGGGGAGGCTGCTGCTCCCCTCACACCAGGTGCACGACGGAGGGTCATGACGTAGCACGGACCCACAACAGGAGCAGGATGGAGGGCCCTGATGCATCCTGGACCCACACAAGGCACACGATGGAGGGCCCTGATGCAGGCCGGACTCCCACCAGACGCAGAACGGAGAGTCCTTTTTACATTCCACGCCAACACTATACTCTCACTCTATCCGCGACTTCATATATACAACATAACTACCGTTAGTTGTACATACCCTTGAGTCATGTTTTATACGTGTATGCTGGTCATATAGTATACATTATGGAAACAGGAGGGCGCCACCTGGTGCCGTGGTTTGTCAAGTGATCCCCAGGGTGACGGCCCTGACTCGCCCGAGCACTGCTCAAGTATCATTGTTACTTCAGAACGGATAACATCACTAGGGATCATCCAGTCTCCTGTTATCATTCCCTCTCACGTACTCCCATGCGCCTCTAATCCTTCCCCTGCAGATTAATGCGTCCAACTGAGGCGGGATGACCACACTGGGGCTGTCTACTCTAGTCTGTTTGTAATATGTTGGAGAAATATTATCTGAACGTCTCCATGTTATATCAGCATCATTACGGGTGCCTCCCATCACGCTTCTCAGATTTGGTAACCGCGCTTAAAGAAACATAAAGAGATGATAGAGAAGGTCCAGAGGAAGGCATGAAAGAAGGTACCAGAATTGAAAAGCATTATGACAGTGGAGAGTGTTCAAGAGATGTGGCTCCTAACTGTACAAATAGGTAATAATATTAACAAGCACACACACACACACACACACACACACACACACACACACACACAGCGTAGTTCAGTGAATGTGCACAACTAAACCCAGCTCCTTCTAGGAAGCGCTTGCCCTCCCAGGACTAAACCTCTGTAGCGTTAGGGAAAGACGTACCTATAAATGTACATCCTACTGTTTAGATTACTTATGACCACTGGTTATTACTGTAAATATTCTTTATAACTCTGTATGGTTCAGTATCAGACCACTAAATGATGTAACACTTTTGTTTCACGAAATGTATCACTGTTTCGACAACGAGGAACCGTGACGTACCAACCCGCTCACACTTCCCCAAATCAGTGACCTCTCACTGTGCATAGAAGCTGTAGCGAGCAGTGATGTGCCTTGTGTAGTCATTTTGAGTCGTAACGCTGGAGGGCGCTGTCCCATCCTTCTTGCTAATGTGCGAAGGCCAAGGAGGGAAGACAGTAAATACAGAGGCGGTGGACAAAACAGAGAACATCACACCACACCCTGAGGACCCGGCAGATACGTACGTTGCCTTCCATGGAAGTCACCACACACAGGGGACCACACCTCACCCTGCCTGTCATGTTCCACCACACCATCTCCCCTGCAGCCCTATGTCTCCCAACCACTGACTCACACCTAACAATCACCCACAGGTTCTCCCCTCACCCCCCCCCCCTGAAGAACGGTACATCTGATCGGCAACAGCGTTTGCTTCCGTGGTCAGTAATGTACTGCATGGCATTCTTACAGTAAGCTGCACATTCTCTCTGGTAAATCACCGAGAACTTTCCCTCGGCAGCCCCTAACAAGCCGTGCTCTAACAGCCACTTACAGGGTCCCCCGAGGAGGAGGACGAGGAGGAGGAGGAGGAGAGGTAGGGCAGCAAACACAAGGGGTTGAGACAGCGGTGGGCGCGCCCCTCGGCCTGAACATTCCTGGGTGGGTGGAGTCGAGGGGATAGATCATCATCTCCCCCGGCCACACAATACTTCTGTCCCGCTCCCCTCACAGCTAAATATATATACCAAACATAACCATAACGCGCGATCTGAGAGCCTCTTCTCCTCCCCAAAGCCTGCCTATAGGTGAAGGAGAGAGGGGGAAAGAGTACCTGGATATAAACGGGGACACAGCCAGAGTAAATAGAATATGATAATTGAAAGTTGACATACTTGACTCGGAGGAGAATGGCTGCACATCCTCACCTCACACGTAGGTGGCGGGGAAAGAAAAGACCTACGGATATCTGAACACTTGGGGAACGGCAGGGTCGGAATGCTAGCAGTGTACACGTGAGCATAATGATAAATCACACTTTCACATCGTTTGTTCAGTATATGTATTCAGCAAAAACTAAAGACACATGGGTTTTCATGACCTCCGCCGTTCTCTGAAACAAGCATGGCTGAAGCGAGCGATAGCGAAATGATGGAGAAATGATGGAGAAGTGGTGGAGTAGTGGTACTGGGGCAAAAATGTGTTGGAGGAGGTATTCTACCAATGGAAGAGTAAAGAAGACGTTAAAAAAATAAGGTGGAAGAATGAATTTTGCACTAGTGAAGGATAGTGGAGGAGTAGAGGATAGTGGAGTAATGTTGTGGAGAGTAGTCGAGTTATAGAGTGGTGGGGAAGCGGTATCACAATGGTAGGGCATTATATAAAAAGATCATGTAACGGAGGAGGGAGGAAATAGTTGAATAAGAATGACTGAATAACGAATGAGTGATGGTTGAGTATTTTGAGGGTAGAGTTCTAGCGATGGAGGGATGTTTACAGAGTTGGAGTAACAGTGAGGGACTCACGCCAGCCTCACGGATAAAAAAGTGAAGTTGAAACATTCTTTTGATATCTCCTTTTCTCTTCTGAGTTAGAATTATATGATTATGAGACATATTGAACAAGAAGAAATATATATATCTATTGCTTGGTCATCAGATACATACAAGAGGAAAGAAGTATAATTAGGCAGATACTAATGAAGAGGGATGGACACGATAGACAAACAGAAGGTTCAACAGATGTACAAATAAACAGGGGGATGAAAGAAACAGAGGAGACCTGGGCTGAGGGAGAAATATTGGTGAGAGACTCTGACACCAGCTGTTGTTTGGGGTTTACACGGGAGTGGCCCTTCCCTCCCTCCCTCCTTCCCTCCCTCCTCACCACGCCTCACACTCATACACAGACACTCACATTTAAGGCTCTCACCTACAGCTAAGGATTCGTACTCACATGAGCAACATGATGTTTCTGCACATACGTTGCACATCTGTATATAGGCTCTGATGTGTGCACATCACCCTCATACATGTGCACTCCGAAACTTACATACTGTGCTCACAACACTCATACTTGTACCGTCACTCACGCGTGTACCCTAAAAAAATCATACTTGAACAGCTACATGTACTGTCCACACTCACACTTCTATATGCATCTTGATACTCATTCTCACGTACTCATACTCACGTGTTCACTATATGACACTCATATGCGCGCTCCCCATATTCCATATGAGACCTCATCTGAGTGTTTGGAATGAAACTGTCGCATCATTGTCGCCACCGTCACCTCCTGCTGCGAGAGATCCCTCGTCCCCAAGATACAGTTCAGCACCACAACCGCATCGAGCCCATGGCACGTCGTGCAGACATCCAATGTCACGCAAGCAAAGACGACATCAATCCACCCCTTGTGGACATCAGTAATCAACAAACTGTGATAGATCCCACCACTGTCTCCATAACGACTGCCTGTCTAATATCCCCTAATTAAAGACTTTTTGTTTCCAGTATTTTGTCTTTTCACGAAGGAGAAGATGTTGTTTTTGTCCAGTGTCTTATTCCTATTTTTGTTTATATTTTCATTTTCTCCAGTCCCGGTCCTTCGCCTAACCAGTAATGGTCAAACCAAAGGCATCGAGGATGTAGTAGTTAAGATGCGTTTGTCGTCGGGGGGGGGGGGGGAAGGGTACGCTTAGTGGAGGACTGGCCTGGGGTCGGATGAGGTCTTTTGAATGTGACTTAGGGCGATGAGGTCGTGGCTATTCAGGAGTGGAGGAGGCTGGAGGGATGGCGGCTACTCAGACGAATGTTGCGCCGAAGGTCAAGACCCAGTGCGAGAGGAGAGTTCCTTCCACTAAGGATCCGTAAAGACGCTGGTGGACATCAGGGAGAGTATCATAGGTCACGCCAGTCTCTATAGTATTATCAGGGAGCAGATATTCGTTCGTGTACGACAATACAACACATGGAACCAACATGAGGAAGGATATTAGGACTGCAGTCATTCTCATCTGTTTTCTGAATTCCTCTTTCATAGATGGTTTAGTTTCCTCATCCTTGATTAGAGAAGCAAGGATCCTTTATGTTGGGCGTTATGCAGGCGATTTATACCGATGTTCTTGGCTGTGCCGATGGTATTAGCACGTGAAAGGGTGCAAGATGGACGTGATGAACATTAAGAGAAAGGTATTATGACGTGATCGGTCCTGTGTTTGTCTCGGTTAGTGTGCTGTGGTGTCTCTCCTCCGTCCTGGCACCGCTGCTACACTCATCTGAAGCTGGAGTTGCAGTTGGGTAGTCTGGAGTTATAGTCCGCCCTCATCATCCCTGATCTGAAATCCACTTCAGTGATGTCGTCTGCCTGGATGAAACTGGAGGAGACCAGAACGTAGAGACGACCTACTCTGGAGGGTCAGCGGATTTCAGGAATGGCTACATAACAACATGGTCCTGTTTGATACATGTACTGGGTAATGTTTTTTGCTTGCATGACCTCCGTTATTCGACTTAGTTTCCTCTCTTTAAATAGCTACATTTTTTACTTTTTTTCTGATATAAATCTAAGTAGCTAAGTTGAGTAGCTGGATATCTAATATCGTCTGGGTACTTAAGGTAACTATGTGAAGGATTTTTTCCTGAATGAGATCTGCTGTGCATGGGTAAGGCATCTGTAGGGAAAAAAGGAAAAATTGGTTTCGAATTAGCTAGAGGAGAGAAAATAATGAGGGGACGTCCATCACGTGAGATGATGTCACAGTGAGGGGAATTCAGCTGGATGAGGTGACATGCACCACGTGAGGGGAGGTCAGCCAGGTGACGATCCCGTGCCAGGTGCAGGGAGGTGCCCCGGGTGATCCCGGCTCTTGACTGACGAGGACCAGGGACGCAGAACGAGGGAAGGCGGGGAGTCAGGACTCACTGCTGCCTTGTGAAGTGGCTCGACCTCAACTCCCCAACGTTGCTGCGCCCCACCACCACTCTCTTCCTCACGGGGCGGTTGGGAGGAGGGGAAAAGGAAAGGGGTTGGACAGGGGAAAGGCCTTAATGGAATTATAGAAGTTACTGTGTACAGCTCTGTGGCCTTCGTTGGACTGAAGTGTGAGGGTAGTTTGCTGGATACGTATTTTTGGTGTCTTATTTATACACTCTCGGCAGACTCTGTGTGTGTGTGTGTGGGATGATGTTGTTTGTTTATTTCCGAAGTAAATTAGCTACGGTAAGGCAGAAATTGTTCATTGTGTCTTGATAGATGACTAGAGCCACTCTCAGTGCTTCGAGGCTTCACCTGGGGAATCAAGTGTGTTCTGTGTAATGCTGTCGGGGTCTTAAACAAGTTATAGAGTTTGTGTCTCCGTTGCCTTCTGCTATATTTTCTTGTCTTGCGTCCCCTAAGCATATACCAATCGTTAATTCCTTGGATTAGTGTCTGGCGTTCCTGGTCTTGGTATCATTGTTTACCCTGGCCCTCTTAGATCTCAGGGGGAAAGTGAGGTGTGTTAAGCAAAGCGTCGTACATGTTGAGAAAGTGGCGAACGCTCTTGAATGGTAACTTGATAATTTGTTTCTTGTTTACAAGGCTCTTTCCTGGGGCTGTGTTCTTGTTTTTTTTTTTTTCTCAGAATGGCTGTTCATACGTCTGACACATCGATACTCAGTGAGAGGCATGTGTCAGGTACCAGCCGGGCTGAGGCAATGGTCCGGTGTGGGATGGTCCTCTCCTTCATCTGAGTCAGCCAGTCAGAGGAACGTATATTTCAAGGGTTGGTCATTGCTCCCAATTTCTTCAGGTGTTATTTTCAGTATAGATTTCCATGCGTCTATGGGCTCGCACGCCATACCTTCATTCCCATCAGTTTTTGTTATTTTTCCTTCGTGTTCGAGCAGCGCCTGGCCCTGTCCCCATCACTGCCCTGCGCTAATCAGACCACGTCATATTGCTATTCCGTCAATCTCTGCCCGAGTCATGTCACCAACGGGTCCCATCTCTCGCCCGACCCGTCATGTCATAACTACGCCCCCAGCTCTACCCCCCCCCCCAACCCCGCGAGATATTACTATCCTGCCCCAGCGCTGCCTGTCTAGCTTCTCCCCGACGCTGTAGAATAAAAAAAAAAAAAAAAAGAAGCCAGTCTGGGGGAAAAACTCTTTATCGCTTCCTGCCGGAATACAGAGGGAGAAAAGGTTCTTATTTTTAACAACTAATAATAATGACGGAGGAAGACAAGGGGAAGTTCTCGAGGCCGGAAGAGCTTTAAACTCCCCCCCCCCTCGCTTCCGGCCGTCATAACCACAATGCCTCGCGCGCCACCTTTTAAATCAGGTGCAGGGCTGACAATGGCAGCGCCTGCGCTGACAACGCTGAGTCCAGGGATAACGTCTCCAGCATCCGCTAAGCTATATGTAGTGACCTCACGGACATCACCTGACGTTCCCTGCTAACTTCTGCTTTCGAAAGAGATTTCTGTGTCGCGTCGTCATCTACGTTTCCTTGTTGTAGAATTGGTAGTGTCAAGATGTAGCGGGAAATGTGTCTCCGTCAGTCCCAGGAGGCGGGTATACTGCGGGAGGGGGCAAGGACGTGGCGGGAGGCGGACTTGGAAACGTCGGACGAGACAGCTCTTGCAGGCGCGGAGGGCGCGGGCATGTGGCACGCGCCCACAGGCCCGCGAGATGATGGAGGGCCGCGCCATATGCATGAAATGACGGCACGGCGAGGGTGAGGGTGAGGGAGGTGAGGGAGGAGGCCGCAAATGAGGCCGAGGGAGGGGAAACAACAGACCCGTCATAACAACAGTTGGCACCCTCGATGTGCCACGTGCCGCGGCGCGCATGCGTGGTCTCAGTCCCTCCTCCACGGATGCGTGTTCGCTCCCTCGTTCACCTTGAACACTCAAGTGTGTTATCATGAATGAAAATCTATATTCCATGTTCAGAACAATTATACACACAAGAGGTGTAGCTTGAGCAGGTCTCCCGCATAGCCCGGCCGCAGCCGTCCCTGCGGTAGCTACCTCATCCGCTGCTGCCGCCGCTGTAGCAGCGGCAGTGACGAGGGTTACAGTTTGGTTGATATTATCGATCCTGCCTGCAAGGGGCAGCACACAGAGAGAGGAAGAACACGGCAAAACGGTTGACTATGTAACCTATAATGCATTTCCCATCACTGAGGCCCAGTCCATGGACCTTATGTGCACTCATAATCCTCTTTTGCGTCACTTCCCACAGGATGGGTGGGAGTGCACATCAAAACATCCGATCTTGCGGCAAAAGTGGAAAATAAAGTCAGTCACCACAACACCATTTTTCGTTTGGGGGTCCAGTCAGCTCCCCCGTGTTCTGCAAAGGACCAGTAAGGCCCACCTCCTCCCACTCTGACCTCCTCGCCAGACACACGATCATTCCCGGCGATGGGTTGCGTTTTGTGATCAGCCTCCCCTCCAATTGCCTCAGTCTAAAAAGCCATAAATCCCAATTACTAGACTACTTAAGACGTCACACATTTCTTCAGCTGTCACGATACGTTAACTATATAATTTGAAAATTTATTGAATATGCTTCATATGTTTCATAACAGAACTGGCTTTGCCAGCAAATCACTGCCACATTATGGTGTTGATTTATGATAAAGGCTTATACATCCACCCACCGTTTGTTACCAGCATAGCCCAACAGCTAGTCGACATGTCTGCGTTTATGGGTCCAAATTGAGATGCCAGCGGACAGAGGTAATATCTTCCAGTATGTCAGTTTACGTTCTTCTGTAAGGCGGGGGTTCTTTCTGCATGTATATGTATGCCATCTGAATCACAGCCACATTCTTGTATTGATGATGATAAAGATCTATGATGTGAAGCGTTGCTTATAACTCCCCTCCTGCCAGCCGCGGGGAGAAGAAAGTACCCCCTCTCTCCCTACCCTGAGAACTTCCACTGTCGCTTACAACTTCGGCGGGTTGGTCATGGTATCTTGTGAGGGGAGCCAGGGAAGCCGGGATACAGAAGGAGGAGCACCGCCAAACTCCCCACGGGCGGGAGACACATGTCCGTCTGTGTCACTGATCATGCGAGACTCATATGCAGGAGCAACAGAGCGACGGTCTTGGCGGAACTCTTAGAGAAGTGGTCATAGGATGTGATGACAGGATAGGCGTAAGCCGTGTGTTTAGTGTGGATGGAGTGTCCGAGTAGGTTGTTAGTCCAAGGTATAGGTGTGGTGATGGAGTAGGATGGCGGTGGACGATGATTGATAGTGTAGGCTGATTAGTGGAAGTGGATTAGTGATCACTTAAGTGGACGGAGGGTATAGGAGCGGTTTTGTCCGGGGAGTTGTGATGTAGGTGGAAGGATGGTGAAGGCAGAGACTTGGTGTAAGTGATGTGATGGAGTAGATTCAGTGATGGTGTAGGCCAACTGCTGACATGTGATGGTGTGAGTGGAGTTGTAATAGAACGTGTGATTCATTTGACCGTGCAAAAAAAAAAAAAAGTAGTTATTAGTGAAGGTAAAAGAATTGTGTAAATCACCGTGATAGCATAACTGATATGTTAATGTAGATGGAGTGATGGCACAGGTGGAGTGATGGTGCAAGTGGAGTGATGATGCAAGTGGAGTGATGTTGAGGGTTCACCATAGTGCTGATGATGTACTAGTATAGTGAAGGTCGGGTGTAACAGCATCCACTGAGTCATGGTGTAAATGTAAACGTACTGACGGTGCAAGTGATGGTGCAAGTGTACTGATGGCGTAAGAATAACGATAAGGGAAACAGAACTATGGCGTTGGTGTGGACATAATCACCAAGAGAGGTTAAAAGGTGTATTATAGCAGTCGGGTATACTGAAATCAGGAGGCTTTTCTCGAGAGATTAACAAAGTAAATGTTTTTGTTAATAAGAATATACTTACACAAGCCAACTACCGCATGGGAAGTTGGTGCGATGATGTACAATGCTTAAGTAGCATTTTGTCCTCTGGTCCGACCCATGTATCAGAGGAGCGCCGGCCTAACGTGACCAGGATGGTTTCTGGGAATGTCTGGCGTGGAGTTGGATGTTACGGGACATAGGAAGGACACACAACGGAAGACGTAAGGTTGCAGTCTCATCCATATCTGTACGTGACGTTTGTTTGAGGTTCGGTGATCGGGTGAGAGGTATGTGTTTGACGTATAGGCGGTGGCAGGACCTGGTTACATTATTCGAACTTAGGTCCCCATCTCGTTAGGGAGGGAACAGTAGCATCTTCGTCAAGTAGCCAGATTCTCGTTATCTGAGAGACAAGTATTTTTTTTTTTTGTAGTTGCCGACATGACGGAGGCAGGGACGTGCTCTAGTCACGGCCATATCGGACAGTAGGAAAAATAAAGGATGCGAGATTAATAATAATACAGGACAGATTAATCTGATCTCCTCAGGTGTCTCTGAATCTGACTCTTATAGGAGGAAAGGTTACAGGAGGAGACTGTCTCTTGGGTTCATAAACGGTCTCTGACGCAGGATATACATCCTTCATCCAACGTTACTTTAACAAATATGGTAAGAAGAGAAGACGCTTTGGGAATTGCAGTGACAACATGTACAGCGGGAGAGTCTTGGCCAAGGCCGCAATGGTGGAGAGAGGGAAAGGGAGAGAGACGGGGAGAGAGACAAAGATGGGGCTGGAGGAGGAGGAGGAGGAAGAGGAGGAGGGTGCGTGGAAAAGGAAAAATGGTGGAGGTGTCGAAGTCGTGGCCCAGGTGAAGGAGAAGTGAGGAAGGACAGGAGGAGAATGAAGGAAGACGGTGAAGGTATAGGACGGCCAGGGATGACGGACTCAGGTGGAGAGATGCAGGGCTGAAGGACATACAGAGGGATGACGAACAAAGACCAGAGTGGAATAACTGAGAGACGTAAGGAAACAAGGATATGCATGGGACAGAGGGACGGGGGATGGAGAGGATAGGGGGCGAATGTAAAGAGAGGAGGAAGACAGGAGAAGACAAAGTGGGGGTTGAGGGGAATGTGACTGAGGGAGTGAGGGAAGGAGGGAGGGAGGAAGGAAGGATCGTGTGGGTGAGGAAGGGAGGGCGAGGGGTGTGCCAGCGGGCCATATGACTTAGGACGTCGCTCGCTGCTCGCCGTCGGAAGATAAGCACATTCCTCCGTTTGGGGGAAACAATAAGAAGAGACAGAAATAACGAAGCCGTCGGCATTCCTCCAATCTGGCTACCCCCGGGGGGAAATGGAATATGAGGCTCTTGGCAACCTGAGGCTCTCCCAGGGGACATAAAGATCATCTGAGCCGAGGAGGGGACAGGCTACTCACGCTGCTATTTGTTATGGCCAGGGTGTGGCCCCGGAGGACCATGCTATTGCAGGTTAACTCTGGTTGTGACCAGGGTGTGGCCTTGTAGCCGCTTGCTCTCTCAGGTCCCATAAATGTATGTGTGACATGATACTGTAGCGTCACCAAAGGGTAATGTGCTCCATCCCTGCAAAACTGTACTGTACGCTGCCCGATGACACTGAACACTACCTGGTGACACTGTACACCGCACGCGAACATTTTAGAATTCCTGGTCACATTGTACACCAACTGGTGACACTGTACACCACCTGGCGACATTCTGTTGCATACATTGACAGCATATGTCATCTCGAGGCGTTAGACCAGACTTGTGACACACAAGACTTAGCGACGACGTTCTGACCTGCCAGATGACCCGACTACCTCATCCTGACTCTGACGTATGACCTGTGACACTATACACCCTTTGACGACACTTGAGGCCATATTATTTTGCGCCATCTATACACGTCTCGGTGGCATTATCAACTATCATGTGAGACTGAACACCCACTAGTGGCTCCCTACAGTACCTGGCGACATTCTGTTGTACCTGGTGACACTCAGCAGTACCTAGTGACACTCTACGGTATCAGGGACACTCTTTGGTACCTGGTGACGCTGTGCATCGCTTAATAACATTTGCAATACCTGGTAACACCCACACCTCGTAACAGACTATTGCGGCAGTTCACCTCCGTTACCCTGTTGGTAACGCCGTGTTCTGTGACCAAACTACATCGTCGTTCCGTTACCGCTGAAGCCGCGTAAGGGTGTGACACAGGGCGACATATGCTAATCTACAGGGACTCCCACTGCGGCTGATATGGAGTCGACCCGCGCCAGAGATTTCTGAACAATACGTCAAGAGGCCAGTGGTGGTGGGCGGCTCGTGGCAACCCCACCTGCCGAAGCGGGCGCTGCCAGGCGCCACCCGCTGTCTACAGACTCACGTGTGCCTTATACACCGTCTTACTTCCAGCGACTTTATGCAAATTGGTCTTATATAAATGTCAGTTATTTTAGATTTCATCATCTTTCTGCTGGTGGTATGCTTCCTCAGCTGGAGTGACTGTGACCGGTGTAGACAAAACGGTTGTACCACATAACTGTGAGGGGCTGCTGACTGTAGACTAACTGTTGCCAGCCAAGGTAGAATGTGTCTCCGGCCATAAATAAAGGTACAAGTCTATTGTCCACTTCAAACTGTGGCACACCAACTCGTTCGCTAACGAGCAACAGTCCAATTGTAAGTGGGAGATATTACTGAACAAACTGAGCCAAAGCAAAGTTAAGCAGTAAAGTAGTGACTGTAACGTTAAACATACAGGCTTGCCTCTCTCGGCACTGTACCTGTAGGTCATGGCGTCTGACTGTAACTGTGAAATACAGAGCCACAGTTTCACAGTTTGCGGCATGAACCCACGTGCCATGACCCGCCCTCCCCCCCTGTGTATCACACGTCACTGTCCTCAGCTTCCACAACCCACCTCCGTCACCCCTATCATATGCTCTCTCCAGATCCATAAATGCCACATATAAAGCCCTTCTCCTTCTCAGAATATTTTTCATAAATATTCTTCAAAGCTAAAACCAAGTCTG
Source organism: Panulirus argus (assembly GCA_038088735.1). Lineage (NCBI taxonomy): Eukaryota > Metazoa > Arthropoda > Malacostraca > Decapoda > Palinuridae > Panulirus > Panulirus argus. The sequence continues at coordinate 77 of JAYMFT010129168.1, read as the reverse complement.
CACATTCTTAAATATATATATATATATATATATATATATATATATATATATATATATATATATATATATATATATAT
>JAYMFT010129157.1:0-13074 GCA_038088735.1 Panulirus argus | reverse complement strand
AACATCCAGGTTTCTTTCCTCAAACATACTACCTATCTCTCCTTTCTTCTCATCTTGGTTACATCCGCACACATTCAGACACCCCCAATCTGAGCTTTCGAGGGAGAGGAGCATTCCCCGCTTGACTCCTTCTACTGATTCCCCTTTTAGAAATAGAATACGTGGGAAGTATTCTGTCTCCCCTATATATTGTCATAAGTAGGTAATTCTGAATATATTTAGGCCCGTTCAATAATTTTACATTATATTACTTGTTGGTAATATCTTACTCATGGTGTTGTGCTTAGGTTGAATAGGCATTTCAAAATAGATTTTACCAGCGGTCTTATACAGACTAGGCTAATCTACAGCAGATTTTTAAGCAGAATAACTTGGATTTAGTAGTCGATAGATATGCATAAAACTAAATGTTTATGAAATAACAGGCTTATGACATATGAAGGCGCGTAATTTGCTTACTGGTATATTTGGAGAAAATTACGAGGTACAGTTTCTCATGATATTTTGAATGTTTGAAGGTAGACTGGATAGTACTGGCTGGCCTCCGTAAGACTGAGTTTCGGTACTACCTACTTTCAAACTGTGCATTCCATTAGTATTAGCATTGCCATCAGCTGCCCTACCACCATCGCTCCCTTCCTTAAAACTACCAGTAGGAACAACTTCCCTGCCACCAACATATTCCTCGCTAGACGCATCAGCGTATCTCGATCAGAAGTAAAGTCTGCGAGAACAGGCTCCAGTATATCCGAAAGGTGCAAGCATATTTCCGTTACCTTATGCCCTCTCTGATATCGTAGAGTACACAAAACATTTATCTCAGTCAACAACGAAATCGGACATCTTGTAACACAGATATTGGGGGAAAATTACTGAAATTAAAGACAAGGAAGTATGCTTGCTGAAGAAATCAATAAGTTACCAACGGATAGATTAGCTGGTCAAGGATTTGATGAGAGTGCTACAGCCATGCCTAGCAAGCAAGCCGGTGAAGCAGCAGACATTAAGAAAACTGTACGTATTGCAGTATACTTGCATTATGCAAGCCAAGCAGCCACCTTGGCATGTTCACAAAGCTGTCATATTGTGGCCTCCCGTTATTCCCAGAATGTTGTGGCGGCTTTGGTTCAGTTTAGTATTCTACTGTCAGCACAAAGCGACATGGCCACCTGACTTGATGTGTATGTGAGCAACACCTTGGTAATTGGAAATATTTGTTTGAACTGTGTACCACTCGATTTGTGGCCATTACAGTAATGATTCAGCTTTTAGGGACGCATGATAGGCATGTCAGGCAAAATCTCATTTACACACAAGTAGTGAATTTCTGGTGGGTTTGTTTTACTTGCAGTGTCTGTTTTAACAACGTCGTCTCCTGGATTTTTTTTTTTTTTTCCGAGGAAAGAGGAATGGTGGACCTCGTGAAAAGCAATGGATGTCGTAGGTGACACACGGGCAATTTTTTGAAGAATGTACATCAAATACAGAAAAAGTATTCAAGGGTTATATTCATAAGTGTGCAGTATGGCCTGATAAATTACTTACCGAATTAGTTACCGAAACATTATCAGAAGCAACTCGGGTAAAGCCCTGAGATCTTTTATTACTTTAACTTTTCTAATTTCCTACTTTATCTTCCGCTATTGCTATGATTGAGAAATTAAATGACCCACCCAGAATTCTTCTAACCCCATTGGTAAAATTACTATTCTACATGACTCTTCATACTTTACTCCCACCAACTCCACTCCACTACCGAAACAGTAAGGTTGCCAAATGTGATGTTAAAAATGAACTTCAGAATTACTTTACGGGTCTAGACGTCATAATTCTAGTTTCGCCACACAGAACACCAACGTCTGTCTTTTATGCTGGTACGAGTTTTCCCTGAAGCGATCTTTACTATGAAATGGAGCACCATGAAACCTGCCGTACAGAAATACAAAAACATAATAGATATTAATATGACTGGGAGTCAGGCAGAATGTCTTGCCTGGAAACAGATGTGAATGAGAAAAAAAAAATCATTGGAACTCTTCACGCTCATTGCCGTTCTTGCTTACTTGCCTGCGACAACTTCCAAAAACGAAAACGTGTCCTTCCGAAACTGTGCATTGCTCTAAATTCAATACGCGACGCCATGATAATCGAAGTTTGGAGTTGAATCGCTTTTTTAGAAAACTCTCTCTCACTACGGGGATTACTGACACTGAAACTATGCCTGACAAATTCAGACGCAGTGGCTCTCATCCCATGGAATTCAAAACTATTCTTGGAGTGTTTGGTTCAGTCTGTAGGCTGGAGCGAATAATATTTTTTTTTTTATTTTTGAAAATTGCTGCGTTCGGATTATTAAGATTTGTTTCTGTTTATATGTGTATTGTACAATATTGTTTTTTTTTAATTTCGTAATTATTGTATCTGTAGTATGTACTTAACGTTCTGTAATTTGATTGTGGTTACTTACCAACTTGCAAACTGTTTTCTACTTTCGTCAGTTACTTCCGTGCTTGCCGTTTTCAGCTTTGGTTGCATAATGACGAAGTGTCACTACTAACGTATTTTCTAGCCTCCATAGACTCAGTTACATGAGCTGTGTTCATGATACCTTACTGTAGTCTGTATCATCATATAAAATCGTATATTTGTATCCTTCGTGTCTACTAACTTTGTCTGGTGGGTTATTATGGGCTAAGCCAGTAAGATCAGAACCTATGGGGATCAGTAAACAATTCTTTTTCCCCATGTGTTATATGCCAAACATTGAGAGCCGATAAATAAAGAGCCATTACCACTACTATAGTAACATGTCACTCTCCACCTCCGAGATTACCTCAGTATTCCTTACCACATGCCCCGGACTTGGCATATATGTAATCATGCGTTATGTGTGGCTGTGTGGAGTGTGCAGTTTCCAATATCTGTTTGTGGCCTCCCATTAAGCTTGGGAAGAAAAGGGATGCACACAGCACAGAAACTGTCATCCTCAGAATTTAGAATCTCAGCAGGATGTCTGACTTAATGACCCTTGTGGCAGTTGGCAGACATTAATCTATTCTGACTGATTTATCCCAGCGCTTTGTTACGAGGATAATGAACGTAACATAGTTTGTGGTACAGATTGATTGTACGTTATCCTTATAACACATGTCGAACTGTCGTTTTATATCGTTTTTTTTTTTTCTGATCACTGTATGCGCTCCACTCCTGTTGCTCACCCCCTCACCCCCTAAAAAAAGAATGAATAAATAGATAAAGATATAAGAGTTCCCCTTCCCTCATACCATTAAGGGAGAGTTAAAATCCACTCGGTCACCACCAGTGGCTTGATTTGCGACATGGAGTTAGGGATATGACGCGGAGCCTTCCTTACATCACGCGTCCCATCGTCCAGCCCGCCATCAGGAGCACACACAAAGCCAACTCCACACGGAGCCAAATCTCGGAGGGATTTATAGCGATCCCTTCTCCATCCGGTTGACGAATGTGAGGGGGAGACTTCGCTGGCGGAGGTGTTGTCCAGCAGGTCAACTTAGTCCAGCGATGGATCCTATTCGGATTCTGCTTACGTGTTGTCTTCAGCTAAGCCTTTCCAGGAGTCTTCATCCAAGTTTGGAACAGAGAGAGAGAGAGAGAGAGAGAGAGAGAGAGAGAGAGAGAGAGAGCCAGCTACTTGATCCTCACTGATAATGGAGCAAACGCTCGTTAAGGATGTTACAGGCAGCATTGTTAGAGCAGCGATCGTAATTACGGAGTAAAGAGCGTCTGGCAGATCCATTCTCCCACTGAGTAGTTGGCAAGCGGCTTTCGTGACCTCATTGCCAAAAAGTGATTGCTCTCCAGATTACCCCCATTATACCCTCAGGGTTGTTTTGGAGTTGGGGCGGCACCGAGGCTGGTGAAGAGACACTTCGGTTCGCTCGATGGGAAGGAACCTTCCTTCCATCTGCCGGGGTGAACATGAATGAGGTCATTCCAAAGATGGAAAATAGTTTGCATAAACATTTAATCAAGGTGTGTTGAGCACAGAGGAAGGCCAGTGAGAAGCGTGAGCCGTGTTCACTTACTACTTTTCATATTCTTAAGTTACTTGCTCTTTTCGTTAGTATCGATTATGGGACGAAGATGGGAGAGAGAGAGATCCTTTAAAGTACCATGTGTTTCAGATTCAGTGAACCTGTGTTCCTCTGAACCGTACTACATCGGTTCCCTAGCAACAGACAACACACAGTCTGCGGAAAGGTTGTTTACAGAGAGAGGTCGGGGTGTCATAGGGGTAAAAAGTTGTCAGTCCACACTCAGTTTCAGCGAAGGTTCGTCAGTCACCCTTAAGGTTGTGTGACATTGCTTTCATCTGGTTGCTTCAGGATATCGAGGCCTAATGTGACATGAGAAGAGAGATTTGGTTATATGGACAGACGAATGAACAGATTAAGGCATGTACGATAAAATATACAACACAATATACCGGAATGTCTGAGGAGAGAGATATTGCTGCCATGGACAACTTCCCAGATGTAGGATAAACATGAAGAATCTACGTTCTTGAACATGTCATGTAAACAAAGAAACAGAACTACCAGCGTCTACCAGAGCAAGTGATAATTGGTCATCTAACAGAAACCCGTAGTTTGCTTTCGCATGATTTCCTGGAGAGGCCGCGGACAGAGAATCCAGACTTGGTAGGAAGGGATGCTAGAGTGGCATAACACACGCAGATCTTCTGCAGAGTGCCGTTTTCTTTGTATATTACTTGAAGCGGACGACTGCTCCAGGGGCTAGACAGCTACGAGACCAGTGTGTCTGTTGTGTCCCGCAGAGGAGTCACTTGTTGGACCCAACTGGCATCAGCAGCGACTGGACGGCACACTGTTGTTTGCGATAATCCATCAGTAGAGCGGAGGTGTCGCCGCTGTCGACGACTCAAGAACTCTTTTGTGCCGAATCCAGGGTTCGAGTCAGATCAGACGTCGTCCGGTAAAATGTATTTGTTACCCATGAGCCACTGGCCAGTACAGCTGGTGCTTCTGCATCTGACACCCACTAATAAAAGTACATAGTTTTCCTCGTACCTTCCAGCCGTTAACACCGTATAGTCGCAGTCGGCACCAGACTGCTGAAAGAGCTTGGATACACCCCCGTCTGCTGTCGTCTTCTGGTAAAGAATTGGCTTGAGAGCACTTCATTGTTTTTCAGAGACCACACTTACAGCGGTCAGTGTTTCTATAGCCTCATCATAACTCTTACATCCGGAGAGGAACTCACATACACTAGGTGAAACATATTAGTTAGAGGGAGCACCTCTAACTTCTGTGGCTCGGAGATATCGTTGAAGTTATTGAAGGTACTGGCTTGTGTTAGCATCAGCTTGATCATAGGTTCTAGGAATTCCTGGTGAAGAACTGCGTGCGTCCACGAATTTACTCGTGCTGAATAAATTGTTTACACAGTAAGAAACTTGAAGATTTATTCAGGAAAGATCAAAATCTGTAATGACAGAAAAGAAGTAATAGATAGCTGAGCAGTTTTAATTACCCTTACATGAAATACAGTCTTTGAAAAGTTACAAATATTACATCAGAACATATGTATTATAATCGGATTGTAATGCAATATCAGCTATCTTAAAACGTTATTATATTTAGCAAAGTTACGCATTAAGTTTCATTTTCTCTTAAGTTGTCAAAAAGAAAACTTGAAGATTTGGGTATTTGCTTAAGGGTTATTTTCTCCTAAGTTTACGAGTTACGACTAGAAGAGATAAGATCATTCATCTTTTTATTCAAATAAAAATCAGATTATTCTTAAGAAAAAAGAGTAGTCTTAAACCAAATACATATTCACATCATCCAGGTAGTTTCTCTATTGGTCTCAAATGAAGATAGAAAATTTATATTTGAAATTTGTTTTGCAGTAGACATTCCTAAAGCTATAACTAAAACACATCATCAAACATTTAATGAATGTGGTAGGGATTACATATTACCATACGTATAGCCTTGCACTGAAGTTGTCAATCTTTTAAGGTACTGCCTTGAAAAGTACTGACACCATTGTGCTCAATCCCAGACGAGGTAAGATGCTTCGAATACCAGCTTGAATAGTCTCGGGTTTAGCACCTGTTGGATATCGTGATGTTTTTGAGCAAATTATTTACCGATTGTTATAACACGTCGGTCAAAATACCAGGTAATCTTGGAGTCTTCAGCCCTTGTGTCGGCACAAAAGGAACTGTTGATGGTTGTACACAGAAAACGTATGTTTACCAAGAGGGTGACAACGTGTTTAGAGCTTGTTTCACACACATAACGTTACTTGCACCAGTCATGGGTGCGGTGTGATTCTTAAAATGTTGTTTAAAGATGAGTGCACGCGCAGGAAATTAATGAGGAGGTGGGGATAGGGAAGATCTCTCACTCTCCGAAAAGATTATCTGGAATCACTGCCTCGGCAGTGCCTCCATTTGAGCATAAAACATAATACAAGCTGCCAAAGCAACTGAAATATGTTATAGAACTGTAACCTACTAAAGAACATCATCCTCTGGGCGGATATATGCTGTATTTTTTCTCATAGGTTCTTTCCATAGGATTGCTGACATAGGGAAGAGGGGTAAGCCACGTTTCATCAAAAGTACGAATTCAGGTTTATTAAGGACGACAAATCATATCATCACTTTGCTTATTTTTTAGTTCCCTGTTTTCAATCATCTTCAGGTGTTTTTTAATCGAAATTAGGCTATTCTGTTCTCGTAAAAATCTCATAACCAGAACCAGGATTTTAGTTACTATTCTCCCATATCTAATGCTTAAAAATTTTGGTATTGACAGGTAGTGATAGTGCTGTTGCGTCCAAAGTAATTAATTAGAAATGTGTATTTAGCTTTGAATTTTTAAGTTCTTATACATATCTCATCATACATATTGGCTCCCTGGAAGAGATCGGCGGCATCGATCAGCTGCTTTTGGCACTTAGGGTTGTTGACGTTTGTACTGTTGGCACTGAGAGTTTCGTGGAAACTAAGGTTTCAGTTACCCTTTACCGAACAGCCGATCGAAATAAAGGGGATAGATACAGTAGTCGGAAACAAACCTTTAAGTGAAATACCCGACGAAAAGCGATACTTCAGTGAGAAAGGAGAGAATCTGGCATTAAGTGAAACGTCGACTTTTGAGTCAAATGTGGTCCTTGATATATATATGAATATATTGACGTTTGAGGCGACAGTTAAGGCTTCTCGTACTCAAAGACTTACACATCAAGCTCATTTTAATATTTGGAACTGAGGTAACTAAAGGGTTGTTGTTTTATAAACCAACATCACCAGTTGTTTAATATGGTTAAGATGATTATTCGTGTTCCCGGACTCCGCCTACTCGAGGTTACACTGCGTGTTGAAGAGTCAGCTTTAGCGAGAGTGTGTCTTTTAGTGTCTTTGGGATTATTCTTGTTGTTGGACTTATCACTCCTAAGGAGCCCACTTTTCCCTGTTCCTGCAAGTAGGACACCCTTAGGCTGCAGGAGCCTTTGGAAAAAACTCATGGTTAACACTACGACTTTTACTAAGAAATTAGTCGTGGCATGATTATAAAAAGATGAATGTTGATTCCAAGGCTCTATATCTGATAGGAGCCACATGTGTATAGACTAAAGTGCTCTACTACAGTGATGATAAGTGATATAATGATAGGGCATTTTAGTTATTAGGGACATGACAAAGTTCTAGTTGAGAGGCACCACAGAAATAACATGGATCTAGATTAAACATATGATTATTGCATGAACCTAAAATCATGGGTATTTCTGGTATACTTTGACAGTAACATTGAAAATTAAGTTAAATCTCAGCTGCTGTTGGGAATTAGAAGTGATTTCCATTGGTGCTGTTGATTTCAGTAAGTTTTCCACCTATTTTTATTTTAACCCTTCATTTACCCTAATCTTCATAGCATTCCCCTACTGTCATTTATTATTGAAAGAAAAAATAAAGATACTCCTAATTGGTCATTACTAATCTAATTCACTATTGCCAAGTGTGAAAAGTCCAGTGATATATATATACATTTCTTTCAGATCCACAAGTTATGTCTTTGGTGCCCCCGAATTAGAATTTTGGTAATGAATATTGCCCCATGGATTGAACTTGATGCCAGTTGGTAGAAAGAATGAAGAGCACTGTTGGAATTTTATCTTGTAATGTAGCAAAACCTATCCTGACCTTAACTAACCCAAGTTAAACATAGTGTAAACTTTAAGCTATTATGTATGAAATTTTGATGATGCTTTATGGAACAATAACCACTTTGTAAAACTTTAGAACATCTTAACCTCACCAAATTTAGATTCTGGTATCCTTCACTAATGTGCTGAAAACCAGAAAGCCTAAACCTAAAATGGGTTAGATTCACGAATAGCTTATTGTAGTGTTGATTCCAATTAATCTGGTAATGTTTTATTTTCAGCATGCTATTATATTAACAAAAGAATCTAAAAGCCTTTTTTTTTTTTTTTTTTTTTTTTTTTTTGATCGGTTGGGGTGTATTGTGAAGATTAGATGAAAGCCAGGGAGAACAATATTTTTTTTCTTAAATCTATCAACTTTGGATATGTTAATAATTGTGAAGGTTTATGGAGATCAGGGAAAGTGTTAGATTGCTTAACATAAAACTTAGTGATACTTTTCTGAAAATCACCAAGCCTGTGAAATGCCACCTGTGTACCACATCTTCGTAGCTGACTCTATCCTTTGTATGCCTTACACCTTCCAGCATGTAAAGCCCTGAGCACTCAAAACCTGTTCCACTTTCTCCTTCCTTGTCCAGTTTGATCTCCCTTTCTCCTTTTTCCCTCCACCTTTGACATATATACTCTATTCATCAACCTCTCTTTTCTCAGTCTCTCCAAATATTCAAACAATTTCAGCACATCCACTTAGCTTTCCCATTCATATTTTTCTTAGTACCTCACCTCTCTCTTCCTTTGCCATTTTTTACTTGAGCAGCCCTCCTCACACTGCAAATTGTCTTATAACATATAACTTCCAACACATTCACCCTCTTCCAAATTTTCCCATCTAGAGCCCAAGCCTCATATCTGTACAACACTACACTGTTGGGACTACTGTACCTTCAAACATACCCATCCTTGCCCTTCATGATAGTGACCTCTCTTTCAAGACATTCTTTTGATGTGCCCAGGACTTTCACCCACCCTATGACTCACTTCAGCCCCCATTGTTCCACATCCATTTTTCTAAAAACATCACTTTCTCCAAGTTGTCCCCATTCAAACTCACACCCCACCTAAACTATCTCTGCACTGCTAAACCTAATTACCTTGATTTTGTTCATATTTACCCTCAAATTTCTTCCTTCACAGAAACTCCCAAACTTAGAACCTAGCTTATGCCATTTCTCACTCAAAACTGCCACCAGCACAAAGTCATCAGTAAACAGCAACTGGCTCTCCTCCCAAGCCCCCTGATGCTTGACAGGCTGCAGATCTACCGCTTTCCTTAAGACCCTTGAATTCACCTCCCTCACCTCCCCATCCATAAATAGGTTAAACAACCATGGTGACATTGCACACCCTTGCCACAGACCCACCTTCACCTGGAACCACTCACATTCTTCTATACCTACTCACACACACACCTTACTCTTTTGATAAAAACTCCTCTCTACTTCTAATAGCTTTTCTATTACATCATATATTCATGACACCTAACACAAAGCATCTCTATCAACCCTATCCTATGCTTTCTCAGGATCTGTAAATGCCGAATAGATCCTTCTGTTCTCTTGGTATTTCACACAAATTCTTCAAAGCACACCAACTGGCACTCATTACATTACATTGTTCCTCCCCAATCTGATCATCTGTGTGTGCCATCACCCTGTGAGTCACCACTGTCCCACACAACTTATCAAGTACACTTAAAAACTTATACCTCTGTAATTTCAACTCTCACCTTTGTGTCCCTTGCCTTTATATAGTGGCACTATTCAGTCATTCCACCAATCCTCAGGCACCATACAAACATTAAAAATCCTAACTAACTATAACCGAGTCACCCCCTTTCTTAAGAAATTCAACTGTAGTACCATCCACTCAAGATGCCTTGCCACATTTTATCTTATACAAGGCCTTTACTACCTTATCTCTCTTCACCAAACCACTTGCTAGGATGCACATCACATACCTCCCTGACCCAAATGCCCCACATCTGCCACCTTATCATGAAACATATTTAAGTCATTCAAAATACTCACCCCATTTCTCACTTCATACAACTGTTACCACTTTTTCATTTGCCCCTTTCATTGAAGTTCTCATAGTTCTCTTTTTTCTCAGTTTATTAACTTTCATCCAAGACATTTTCTTATTCTCCCTAAAGTTTGCTGATACTTGCTCAGCTCAGCTCTCATTTGCCCTCTTTGTCAGCCCCAGCACTTCCTCTTGACCTGTTTCTTTCTCTTGTACATCTTGCAATTATTTGCATTCATTTACTTCAAATATTGCCCATACATCTCTCTTTTCTTTCATTTGCAACTTAACTTTGTTATCCCAGCACTCATCACCCTTTCCCACCTTTCCACCTCCCACATGCCACATACTTCTCTTGCACATGTAAGCGGTGCTTCACTTGATACTCTCCATTCCCCAGCCACTCCCCTAGCTTCATTTACTCTCAATACTTGCCATTCTACTCTCAATCTCTCCTGTTATCTCTTCACACAAACCTCTTTTTGAAACTCACTCTCTCTTCTCATTATTTCTAAAGCCTCCACAAACCTTCACTATCGACTCCAACAGGTAGTGATCAGACGACTCACCAGCTTCCCCTCTCAATAAAGTCATATCCAAGAATCCCTCCTTTGCATACTTATCTTTCATTATATAACCCAATAATGTCCATTTCCATCATCCCTGCTCATCCTCATATACTTATGTATGTCTCTCTTTTTAAACCAGTTATTCCCAGTCATCATTCTTTTTTTCTGTTTTACACTATATGCTGCAAATAAAAGTTTGTGGATATGGTTCATAGTAGTATATTGGGTAAAACTTTACTCATATTTCCTAAGCAGCTTATATTGAGCATTATACTTTTTAATATTTTTATTGTCATTTATCGGTAGATCATAATGTGCAAATATACTCTTTGTTACCCAAGGTAGGTAACATAAATATTAATTATGTCTGATGCCCATTCCTTCTGGGAACTCCCATCGAAGGGGTGGCCATGACAAAAGAGTCTCCACTTATCCCAGTCCTTACATACCTCCCTTGCATGCACCACTTCATGCATTCTTTCACCATGTCTCTTCCTCCAGTACTCTTCCATTATATTTCCCCATGTCATGTGTACATTATAATCACAGTCCATAAGATGCTGATTCATAATCACCTCTCAAACTATTGCTTGTATTATTGTGTTCTTATTTAGGTGGCAGCATTGGTGTCATTTAGTAGAACTGAACAAGATTATGTAAAACTGTTTAATATGCTTTTGATTATTTCCAGGAAAAAATGTTTGACTCATCAGATTCAGATGATGAATCAAGCCAAGCATCAGTTCAAGCACTTAAGATAGATTGGTAAGTAAAATACATTTATAGTAGATAGATGATAGTTACAGGCAAACCTTACAGATCCAGCACCCTTAGGACTTGATAGTAGCTAGTTTTTTGGGAACCTAAGCCGATTGCATGTTTCCACGCATAGTCTCTCATTCCATAACATCATCTGTTTTTGTTTTTACCCTTCTCCCTAAAACCCTTGCATTTTCTTTCATTGCTGCCCCATCCATAAATGGATTGAAAACTCATGGTGGCATTTGCCCCGCACCACCACCACCACCACCACCAATACCATAAAGCCTCCCTCACCTGAAACCACTCACCCTCCTCTCTACCTACTCGCAAACAGGTCGTACTCTCTTGAGAAAAACTCACTGCTCCTCATAGTTTTCTTCCCACACCATATATTCATAACACCTTCCACATAGCATCTCTATCAACCCTACTATGTGCTTTTTCCAAATCCATAAATGCCACACCTGTTTCTTGGAGTATTTCTCACATAGATTCTTCACAGAAAACACCTGATCCACACATCTTCAGCTACTCCTGAAATCACATTGTTCCTCCCCACTCTAATACTCTGTGCATTCCACCATCCTCTTAATCACTACTCTGTCATATAACTTACAAGGAATGCTCAAAAGACTTGTACCTCAATTATTTTAATATTCAACTTTATCCCCTTTGTCTTTGTACATTGGCACTATACAGGCATTCTGCTAATCTTCAGGTACCTTACCATTATCTATACATGCATTGAAAATCCTAACTAACCAATTAACAACATAATCACCCCCTTCCCTAAAAATTTAACTGCAGTGACATCCTCTCTAGCCACCTTGTCACATTTCATCTTATGCAAGGCTTTCAGCACCTCTTCTCTTTTCACCAAACCACTTTAGGACTTAACTTCACATAACTCCCTGACCTAAATGTCCCTCATCTGCCATCCTGTCGTTAGACACATTCAACAATTCCTCAAAATACCCACTCCATCTCTTTACTTCATCTCTGCCAGTTACTACTTTCCCATTTGCTGCCTTCGCTGATGCTTTCATTTGTTCCTTTGTTTTTCTTAATTATAAACCTCCTTCAAAAACATTTTCACATTCTACCAGAACTTTGCAGATACTGTACTCACTCACTCCACTTCTCATTTGCCCTATTTTTCAGTCCCTGCACCTTCCTCTTGACCTCCTTCTGCTTTCTCTTGTACATCTCCCAATTACTTACACTCCCTCCCAGCAAGTAATGCCAATACACCTCTCTTTTCTATTTCAATAGCAACCTAAATTCCTCATCCCACATATCACTACCCTTTCTTACATGCCTGCTTCTTGCATTGCACATGCCACACCAGCACTGCTTTCCCTCAATATCCCCCATTTCTCAACCACTCTTGAGCTTCTTCTTCTTCTTCTTCTTCTTCTTCTTCTTCTTCTTCTTCTTCTTCTTCCCCCCACCTCTCTCTCTCTCTCTCTCTCTCTCT
>JAYMFT010129146.1:0-13074 GCA_038088735.1 Panulirus argus | reverse complement strand
CCTCCAGTTTCTGCTTTTCCAAAAAAGGAACAGAGAAGGGGCAAAGTGAGGATTTTCCCTCTAAGGCTCAGTCCTCTTTTCTTAACGCTACCTCGCTAACGCGGGAAAAAGGGAATGTGTATGAAAAATGAATATTTTATATATATATATATATATATATATATATATATATATTCACAGACTTCACAGGATGAGGCGGGATAGCAAATGAGAGTAAAAAAAAAATATTCAGTGTTTGATGATGAGTGATGAAGTGGCTGTAGATGTATTGACATGTCTTACTATCATGAGCTTGTTCAATCGAAGATTTTACCTCCTTTTGTACTCATTACATTTTTGTCATTTAATGTACTCAGTCATTCTACTTACAGCCTCTGTTCCACATGTACTCATTCTATTCACGGTGTAATCCCTTTCTGTGATCATTCCACTTACATTCAAACCACCTCATAGACTCATTCCACTTGGGATGTTACCACCTTGTGCGTTCGTTCCACTTAAAGTCTGCACCATCTCAAGCAGTCATTTCACTTAGTCTTGAGATAATATTTATTGATTCTTCTTGAAATCTTTCAACGTTATGGACTCGCTTTCACTCCTGATGTTACATTCTCGTGTTCTCATTTTACAGTCTTAGTACTTCATATATCCTTACCATTTACTCTTAATAACCTATGTATTCATTTCATGTATAATCCTCATCTTATGTACTCATTCCACTTATGATCACCATCTCATGTACTCATTCCACGTACGTACTTACACCACTTTACAATCACCACCTCCTGTACTCCTGCCACCTTCAGACAAGTTCACTTGCCTCCACCTCGTGCCCCTCCCATCACCCACAACCAACCTTCTTGTTGATGGCTGCTCCTGTGAGGATGACGACCCTGGAGATCTTCAGCGGCTCAGGGAAGAGTACGTCGAAGGTGTCTCCAGGCTTGGGTATGCCCCAGAACATCCCGGGGGCCGAGGAGTAGGCGTGCTCGGCCAGATAGGCCTTGTACTGCCTTATAGTCGTCACCACGTCGGCCGTTGGGTTGACGTGCGAGAAGCGACGCTTGACGAGGCTGCAAAGAGGAAGAGGAGATGGTGATCTGAGGTCGGTAAGATAGTATGCAGGAGAAAGATGGATAACAGGGGGCCCGTTGGCCCATAATGAGCCACATTTCTTGGATTAGAAGCATTCCGTCCCTATAATAAGTAAATGAGATAAAGATACAACAGTAAAATGACCCCTTATTCCCCACTCTTCATTCCCCCCGGCAACAACAGCCGACCAAGAAAAAGAGGGAGAAGCCTCATATTGATGAAGTAACCCTGCATGGAATATAACAGGATAGAACGAAAGGGGAATCCTACTATAAAATCTTATTGAGCTATACCACCATCTTCAACACTACAATATATTCTTAGGGTCTGGAGTGAGAAAAAAGAAATATTGTGCATGTTTATCCCTTTCGACTCCAACCCCCGTTCATTCGATAGTTACCTGAACTAATGAGAAATCTGTCTAGCCGGTTTTTGAAGATACTTATAGTCTGCAAGTGGTCACGGAGGGATTTTCATCCACGATAGCCGCATGAACTCCATGAATTCCATCTATACATACTCAAAGAATGTATAGAAACATTTGGTAGGCCGCTTGGAAGAAGGCATAACGCCAAGGAAATGGAGGAGAGAAATAACGAATGTGTCTACGTGAGATTCACTTCCGTGTCACCCTGGCAAAGACACCGCAGAGGACTCTGTTTTCTGCTCCATGATGTGTAGATTAAATGATCATATCAACACTGGTCACTGAGGAGTGACTAGTCATGAGAGTTAAATCCACAGATTTAGATACGTGGAAGCAAACGAATTCTTGATAAAAGATATTAGAATATGGAGACGAAGGTATTGATATATCTTGCAATGATGAATGCTAAGGTCACGTGCGAACCAAGCACGTGTTACCTCGAGCGGAGCCACCTCTGGGGAACACAGTTTCATCCGAATATTTGCATAATTCATGAATAAATTTACGAAGGGGTAGTTCAACTTCGTGGCTCCCCTGCCTCATCTGAAACTGCTAAGCTTGTGGAGGTCCCCAGCATGGACGAAAGTCCCCAGCATGTGGAGGTCCCCAGTGTTTGAGGAGGTCCAACATGTGAAGATCCAACATATGGAATCCCCCCAGCATGCGAGGTACCTGGGGAACTTCTCTCAGAGCAAACTCTGCCCTGGAGAGGCAAAACCACTGGCTTTAACCGTGGAAACTTTATGTGGACTTTTTTTCATACACTAAGACCATGTAAGGCCCAGAATCTTCGGGAAGTTCTCTTCAACTGCTCCTTAAGGATGGATTCCAGGATAAAGATTGACAGAATTTATGAAAGCGAAGAATTTATTTGCCTTGAGGTATCGTAGTCACCGAGCGTTACGATGGGAAAATTAGTAACGCAGTTATGAAGACTAAAATTAGGGATCTTTTTAGATTTGTGAAATTCACAGATTGTTATAGACTGATCCCTTAAGTTAATCGTGAAAAGTAAACAGTGTATTTGGTTATTTTGATCGTTCGCATATTTTTTAATAAGTCGTGAATGCATATTGGTGTCAAGAACAGTAAATAATCGGAGATTCATTGATTTGAATCTCCTCTTCGGAGCCTGAGGCTTTAACCCACAGTAAATCATATAGTTCTCATGATCTTCCGTACCAGTCTCTTCACAAGACATTTGGCGTTCTTTTTCTGTGGGTTTACAGACATGGTAATTAGCAACAGTTCTTTTTTAATGATAGACGGCAACTTTCGACCATTAGGAGGCATGACCATTGTAGATTGAAAATGCTCAGTCTGTTGGCACGCGAGAACTAGATGGCCAACGGCAGTGACCACATGAGAAATGTTTACGAAATTCTGGTAAGTTTAGCGCTAATCCATACCCATCTCCAGAGAAGAATAAAGCATGTCTGAGTTCACGATCTCTGCCCCAAGACTTATTGGATGATTTTAACCTTACACGCTTCCAGAATCTGCAATTAAATCACTGAAGATAGCAGTATTGTCCTCCCAGCCAGAGAAAATAAGAGAACGCCGACCCCTACTGGAACATGGAGTACATTCCAGGTGTAATTACTGTGTTCTGGTGTCATGAAAGTGTAGACGATGCAAGAGTGTAAAAAAATGTAGTTTATTTCTGCATAATTAGATAGTAGTTAAGGTTATCAAGAAGTACAGAAGTCTGGGATATTCATATAAAAAGAAAAGAAATATTCCTGATATATTCCCTGAGCGTCCTGAGATGGATTCTAAAGTCCACCTTTATGCATTATCCAAAGGCTTACCACAAACATTTAACCTACATTTTACCTGAATGTGTTGTCTTTGAGGGACTGGGTCTTGTTGGCCAGGGTGGAGTGGACGCCGATGTGCTGGAAGAGTCCTGGGACCCTCCTGGTGGGGCGGTCCTTCGGGGGCTTCTCCGGAGCCATGAGGGAGATCCACTGGTTGATGAGGACGTCAACGGGGTGTTCCCGGTAGAAGAGCAGCAGGAACGACACCAGGCGGTCCAGGTCGCTGCACCGCACCAGCTGCCCTATCCCCAGGAACCCGGCAAGCTGAAAGGGTACCAACAGTTACCTCCCTCCTGAAGCTGAAATGTTATTACCAGTTACTCTTCCCTGGAGCTGAAATGTGACCACCAATTACTCCCGCCTGGAGCCGAAATGTTTCCAACAGTTACCTCCTCCTGAAGTTGAAATGGTACCTACAGTTAATTGCCTTCTGAAGCTGAAATATTACCACCAATTTACTCCATCCTGAAGCCGAAATATTTGCACTTTTTTTTTCTTCCTGAAGTTGAAATACTCTCACGAGTGTATTCCTGAAGCTGAAACATACTTGCTATTGATTCCTGTAGCTGATGCAATATCATAAGTTTATTCCTGCAGCTGAGACATATCAGGAATTTACTTCTGCAAATGAAACATAGGAGTTTATTTCTATAACTAAAACATCAGGAGTTTACTCATGCAGCTCAAATATATCACGAGTTTATTTATTCCGAAGCTGAAACAGATCAGTCGTTTATTCCTGTTGCTGAAGTATATCAGGAGTTTATTTGTTCCTGCAAATGAAACATATCGGGATTTTATTCATAAACTTAAGGAGTTTATTCCTGCAGCTGAAAAAGACACAAGGAGTCTGTTCCTGTAGTTGAAACACATAAGTTTATTCCTTTGTTTGAAACAGTGTCAGGAGTTTATTACTGTGGCTGAAACACACTAGGAGTTTAATACTGAAGTTGAAACACATCAGGAGGTTATTCTTACAGCAGAAAGACATTTTGATCGTATTCCCTCTGCTGAAACACACCAGAAGTTTATTTCTGCAGGTGAAACATATCAGGGGTTTATTCTTCCTAGTGAAACACCGCTGAAGTTTATTCCGGCACTTGAGTTTATTCCTAATCGTGATTTCCAGCCCAGAATTACATGCAATATTGTTATATCTCCTTGGCATGGAGCAAATTCCCACAAATCGTACTGATTTTTTTTTTTTTCGCATATCTCCACAAAGCGTAACATATATTCTGTACTGAAAACCCTAAAATACTTTCCTATCTATCTCGAGATTACATAATCTTTCTGATATTCTTTTCAAATACACGTAAATCCAATATTTATGTATCTACATTTTTTTGTGATATATTTTCCTTCAACATACCCCACGTTAGCTGACCAACCCCTGCATTGTTACCAACATTCCCCACACTGGTTGCCCAGCCCCACTGGCATCGTTACCAAAATATCACACAACCCAACAACCCCTTCGGGCGTGTTTTGGAAGTATAATCAAGCGAACCCCTTGTTGCTGCATGTGTATGTATGTATGTATGTATGGCTCTCTGACTCCTCACGTATTTGCATTTAATGCGAGAGGGAGATCTCCCTGTTGTCAAGGCGGCGTACACACTGGGAGAGTGTTGTGTGTGGTGGTGGAATTACCCTTAACGACTGAAGGTGTCAATATACTTCTCGGCTGGTGGATGTGGTGGCTTAGCGCTGACGGCCGTAATAGTAATGACCCTGGTTGTTGGAAGGGCCTAGTTAGAGGCCCAAGCAGCCAACCCTCTTGCACCAGAAGCATAATATTGGAAAAAGGAATATTTTTTTTTTGTAATCCTCCTTGAAGAGATGTTGACGACTGTGCGAGGTAGTTTCCTTAAGCCGTCAAAATCTGATTTAAATTTTCATCGTTCCTGGAGACAAAGAGTTTAGAGTATTTATCGGTATCAAAAGTTTTAGAAAGTTTCATTCACTTAGGTTCATCAGGACTGAACGGAGTTGGAATCTTTTGGATATTTCATCACAAGTTACAATTTCATTTGATAAACTAAAGATTTTAAGCTCTGTTTATTGTAAGGCTCTACACCCCTGGTGCCGAATGGGCTCTACACCCCTGGTGCCGAATGGGCTCTACACCCCTGGCGCTAGGTTCTACACCCCTGATGGTAGCTGGGCTCCTACAGCCCTGGTCAGGAACATAACCGAGAGACTGTTTTCTCTTATACAGCTGAAAGGATATGATCTTTTCCAACTGTTCCTTTTTTTATAGGTGATATATTATTTCAGTTGATCTTTCTCGTTATTTTTTTTTGTTAATCTGTTAAATTAAGTATGATAACTTTATCCGCTGATTTGGAAAAAAGTCTTTGAAGGCTAGAGAGATGACGCTTCCCTAAAGAAAAAAAATCATGGTTATTGTTTACAGTGATTTGTTCTAAACACTTCCATGATTTTTTTCCTTAAGCATGTTACGACATCTTGATAAGGATAAATCCAAGAAATTGATTGTCTTATTCATTAACAGTGCATGGGAGAGTATGGGAAGGACAGAGAACAAGAGACCTTCTGGTCAGTGACGAGGCAATCTGTTGTCATGATATTATCTTCGGTAGGGACTTGGAGTAGTGAATCAGAAGGCACCTACAGTACCATGTCTCTTCCAGTTCTCTGTATCCCCGTACCTGCTTGAGAGTTTCCCAGGGGCGGCACTGCGCATGAACAGGAGCCGAGCGACCAACCTGCAGTGATATCCAGTGATGGTTCTTGTGTAGTGTCACGAAGTCCTTGATGGCAGTGACGAAGTGCTTGGCGCTCAGGACGTCGTCCTCCAGCACCAGGTAGTAGGTCGACGGGTGGCGCATCCACACATACCAGAAGAGGAACGCGAAGTCCAGTACCTGAAAGGGATTAGGGTGAGGGTGAGGGATAGTAGTAAGGTGCCAGCTTGGGTCTGCAGAGCGTGCCACTGAGTACCTGACGGTAAAGTCTAGTATTTTAAGACTACGTTGGTGATGGAGAGGCAGTCGGTGTGGCTGACGAGAGCGCGTAACAGCAACTTTAAAAGAACTCCCAAATGTTGCCAACTTGTGTCGTGTCTTGGGAACAGAGGGGGAAAGTTGTGCTTTATGGATATTTCGTACGGTGTGTAAAAAGTCCAGACTCAGAGGTAGTTAGGTGATCATAACGGTCAGGGGGATGGTAATCTATGGAGACGTTGAGAATGGAACTGGAAACTGCATCGGCAAGAGAGCTGGATTAGAGAGAGGAAAGGATTGGTTCTGCGTTAAAGGACATCCACTTGCATGGAAAATCAGCGTCCTGTGCCTGAGATAGAGAGGGGATCGGGTTTATAGCAGCAGGGGAAGGGTAGTGTACTCAGAGCGCATTATACACCATGGACTGTGTCTGTGTTTGTCCAGGGCGCCTGGAGAACTCAAGCCTTCGCCGCAAAGGGGGTTAAAGATTCTTCGAGTCTGAGTTACACAGACGATGGTGCGTGAGCCGCTGGAAATGGTGAATATGGTGATGACTACTACTACCATTAATACTACTACCACTACCACTGCTGCCATTACTACTACTACAACTACTACTATCACTACTGCTACCATTACTACTACTACTACCACCAGTACTACCACGACCACCACCATTACTACCATTACTACTACTACCACTACTGCTACTATTATTACTACAACTGCTACTACTACTACTATTTAATCCTTTTCCTAATACTTATGCCAGTATTCAAGAAACTTTTCTGCTATCAACACGAACGAAGGAGCGGAAAATATTCATCAAAGACATCAAAAACATACAGGTATACAGAAAGAAGAACTGTATGATTACTATATATGGAAACGTAAACACACACACACACCTACAGCGGGCGTTACCTGCTTGGTCCGCCACTGGACCCTGGCCACGGAGTCATTGTAGGTCCTCCTGATGGTGCTGAAGTCGATGCTGGGGTAGAGGGCGGCCGGAGGTTGCAGCACCCGCAGCAGCCCAGACTGGATCTCCCGGCTGTATCGCAGGCCCAGGTCAAGGGCTCGCTGGGTCCTAGGATCAGACGTGGTTAGAGAGAGAGAGAAGACCCCAAAGTCCAAGCGGAAAAAGAAAATGCATTCCCCTTAAAACCAGTAGAGGAAAAGGAGAGCAAAGCAAAGGCTCTTTCCCCTCTTTCCGTTTTCCTCCGGCAGTACGTCATACAGGGAACAGGCAAGAGAAAAAATACCTTGCAGAACTGAAATACCCGAAGGAAAGTTTTGTAGAAGTTAGAAATGTAGAGTAGAATTGAATAAATATATATATATATATATATATATATATATATACACGTAAATATTAGAGAGATTCGCAGGGTTCAAGCTTGGCACGGGGTCTTGTCATATGACAGTTCGTTTCCTGGGTGTATGGGAATTATCTTTAGATTAGCAGTGCCTCTGCTGGCACAGGTCGTGTCTGTGTGTGTGTGTAATTAACTATCTGTACTGTACGGGGAGAGAGGTTTGCACTCGTGGGACCCCATCTCTTGAATTTTTTTCTATTATAATACAACCACATACTGTTCTCTGTTTACGTCATTGATCTTCCATGGTGGGCACATTTATTTTTTTTTTTTAGCCTTTTCCTGTTAGTTAACTCTCTGAAGTCAAGTCCCATCCTTGTTGCCTTCCTCTGGACCTTCTCTGTTAGCTCTTTGTGTTTGTTTCAAATGCCTTGACCAGACTTCATAGGCGTATTCTAGTTTTGACCTTATGCATAATGTGAACATCTTGTTTTGTTTGATTTTATTCATGTATTTATTTATAATGATAATAAAAATAATATTGATAATAATGATTATTATTATTATTATCATTATTATTTCACTATCATTATTTTGTGTGTGTGTTAGTGTGTGCTTTGTTGCTGGTTATATGGGCATCAACTACCAGGGTCATTGAAGTTGTTAACGTCAAGTTGTTATAATCACCAATCGAAAGCCTTGAACGCATTCTTCATGTGTTCAGATGATTCCAACATCATACATGCCCTCACTGCATATGTGATCCTTGATGTTGTGTGTGTGTGTGTGTGTGTAAAGATTTGCCAAGACTAAGCTTGGCACAGGCTCTTGTCAATGACAAGGGGTGCAGTTATTGGCTCAGGTAGGGTGTGCGTGTTCGTTCTCGGGTTGACGTTACTGGCACGGGTCGGCCTGCATCATGCGACTGCGAATGTATGTGGCTCATTTGGACGAATGTGTGTGTGTGGTGTAATTTAGTCTCCAATGATTAAACGCATTTCAAATAATTAGCTGTTTTATGTTTTACTTTGAAACTTAATCCTCTTAAAAATTGAGATATTAGTGTTTGAATATTTGATACTTAACATAAGAAATATAGATTTACTCTGGTGCCTATAAAATTATGAATTAATTGTACGTGGTAAAAAAAAAAAAAAATCCTCCACTATGTAAGTTAACCCTTAACCTGTACCACAAGAGAAAACGATCTGAAGAGAAGCGTGTAAGGGACCCTATTCTAAATATCCCAAAGTTATGACTCGAAATCCAAAACTTGCCTCTCCTCCACATCAAAATCAGTGGGTGGAGGGCCTACATGTTTGAACGGAAAGATATGAACTGAAATAAATAGGTAATTGTACAAATTTTCATATCATCAACTATTATTTTAACATTTTGGTCAATGAGTAAAAGAAAGAATATATATATTCATTTTTCATTGAAGTACCAATGGGGTGAATTCTTCATAAATAAGCGTAAAACTCCCTCTTCTTTTTGTAGTCTACAGATGCGTAAAGACAGATATGTCATATTAGGTTCATATGCAGAGGGGTAACATGAAATTGCAGGAAGTTGTGCTCAGCCAGATACAGAGGCACTGCCCATGTGGCTTCACTGAGCCATTTGGTCGACACGTTTGTGACTGGGTGACTAGGCTTTAGCCCGCTGAATGTAGCAATTTCTCTGGTGTCCATTTTGAAAGTAGGGAGCCCAGAGACGCACCAAAGATACCTTTAATAAAGGAGAGGTTGAGACGATATTCCATATATATATATATTCGTGAAGAGAATATGGAATGTTACTTGAGGGTGAGGAGTGGAGGGTTGTCCAGGAGAGGTGAGGGGGTCGTCATCATGACAAAGAGAGGAACAAGTGGAACGTTACTAGAGGCTGGACCGCTGCCAGGTAGGGCAAGTACTTCTCGGCTCCTACTGTAGCTGGATTGAAAATTATGCACTCCGGGTTCGTTGTATAGAGAAAAAGCTTTTAATATCTAACTTAATCGCTGACTTGAGGGGACGGGTTGTGGTAGTCGAAGGGTTTGGCAGGAGTTTGTTGCTGGAGTGAGTGTTTCTGGGAGAGTGTGGTGAAGAACTGAAGAAAGGTAAGAGGAATAAAACAAGAGAGACTGAAAAGGGGAAGAAGGTAATTCAGTTCCGAGGGTTACCCCAAAACGCCTCACTGTCAACCGCGAAAGATAAAGTAAGATCAACGAACGGGCGCTCTCGGCGACGCGCGGTGTTTATATATCATTCGGGCGGACATTGTCGAATTTCCTGCGCTCCGATTGGCTGGCCTCGGGCGGGAGCCACCCCCGCCCCAAATCCACGACCCGATTTTTTTTTTTTTTTTTTTTTTTTTTCAGCGTCCGTTCAAGTGTTTGTTGTCCTTGACGCGAAGCGGAGTATCGCTACGTATTGCTGGCACGTGAAATGAAGTTGCGCAGACCTAGCCTGATCAAGCAATACTCACAGTAACGTTTAAATGTGACCAAAATCCTTTAGATTCATATATTTTTTCTCTTGATACTCTTAGACTCCCAGTATCTCAGGGTGTGAGAACTTAAACACAGAGACATTATTGATCGCGAGAAGTTTATCTATTAGTTCCCCCTTGGATTAAGATTCCAAACGTGGACAGAAAACGACCCATCTTCCCCCCCAAAAACACCAGGATGATGCGTAGTTGAAATATATAAAAAACAATATTGATCACCGTACCATCATCAGCTGTTGATGGCGGGAAATAAAGAAATGTGTGCAACATGGAAGAAGGTAATATATATATATATATATGGCGTCATGAATAAGGACATTGGAGTGCAGGTGAGGAGAAAAGAGAAATTTTGCGTCTAGTAAAAATATGAGAAAGACGAGGTCGCGACTGGGTGTTACCTGAGGCTGGAGTCGGCGTCGGCGAGCAGGAGGAAGATGAGGATGTCCGTCCTCTCCTGCTCCGTCGTCTCCTTCAGGATGGAGTCGATGGTCCGGGTCAGGTAGTCGTCCTTACGCCACACCGAAGAGATGCCGATCGTCAGGTACCGGATGTTGCTGTCGAGAGGACGAGTTGTGAGAGAGAGATGGAGAGAGAGAGAGAAAGGTGGAAGCACAGAAAAGGAAAAAATACAAACTTAGATTTGACGCAACTGGGCGTGAAGGAGTGTGGTAGGGGAAGGTAACCGAAAGGGGAAAAAAAAAGTGGTGTGTTGGTGTGACAGAAAGGGAGAGGGTCGTCCTGGAGAGATGAGGGTGAGGGGTCGTTTAGAAGAGATGAAGGGTTGATGGTCGTCCAGGGGAGTGTAGGGGTAGGGGGTCGTCCAGGAGAGGTGAGGGGTGGGTGGGGGTTGTCCAGGTGAGGTGATGGAGTGGAGAGTCGTCCAGGAGAGGTAGATGAGTGTAAGGGTCGTCCAAGAGATGTGAGGGGGTCGTCATCATGAGAGAGAGGAACATGGGACATACAGAGAACAGCAACATCACAAGACACAAAAGTAGTAAAGAAAGGATAATTATTTCTTTATAATCAACATTAAAATTCTAACATTATTTCACTGTTCACATAGCTAATACAACTCCTGTCGGTTTAAAACATATCCAAGCCTGACTTCCACTAGGTCAGACGCAGGAAGATGGAGAGAGAAATATCTGTTTTAAACTGCTTGAGGGATATGGAATCAAGGGTGATGTTTTCTTCACATACAGATGATCCTCACCAGTTTGCTCAGACGTAGATCATCTCTCAGGCAATGTTATCATCGTTCCAAAAAGTCTGATTTTCTATCCAATCTGTATTCTTCTCTGACATACTTCTATACATCATACTAACTCTGTATCATACTTCAGCTATCATACCAGAAGCTTTCAGTGTTAAGGATTATCATAATTTTATTATTATTATCTCTTACACTTTTGCATTCATCCCGTTTTAAGTCAATCTTAGAAGTTCTTTGGAGATAACAGCATCGCTTTGTACCAGATTTGTTCCCGGTCTGTCTTCCGCTCCCCTGCACTCGCTGCCCCCTCCCCCTCGTTGTCATGGTCAAGACCCACTCCGGTTTGCGTTTATAAACCACACATTCGCCGCATCTCTCCTCTGGTCCAAAGTGCTTCCATCTACGTTCTTAAACTAGGTACCAAAGACCTGCTATATCTGTATTACACAGCCCATCTCGTACAGCCACCCACCACCGCTTACACTTTCGGTAGAAACGTTTGTAAACGAAGTCTCTTTCACGTTCTTCCTTTTGTACAGTCCTTTACATATGCCACACCAACACACTGCTCCGCATCCCCTATTCATTGGTTTGCCTCCGTCCTCCCTCCTCTCACGCTGTTCCACATCTGTCTCGTCATACAGTCTCTTACATACTGTATTCTTATCCATATTCATTGCTTTACAGACTGCAAATGTAACCATGATATGCACCCAGATTGTTTTTGGGTATATAGCTACTTCCTCAACAGTATTTTACAAAGGGTTTAATCCACATCATCCTTCCATAAGGACACTGTTCAGCGAAACCTTTCCACAGAGCCTCTATTCCACATCATACCTCCACATAACCTCTGTTCCACATCGTCCCCCTCACACAACCTCTGTTCCACATTACTCCCCCACAAGGCCTCTATTCCACACCACCCTTCCACAAGTCCTCTGTTCCCCATCAGGTCTCCACACGGCGGGACCCACGCCCTCCCCCTCCCTCGTCCTACGCCCGCAGGCAGCAGGAGAGGGCGGGCTTCCGCGCCCGAACCAGCAGCCATTTCACTCAGCCTTCAATTGGAAAACTTTCCCCCCGCGAGCCACACCAGTGCTGCCGCCGCCCTCAACCCCTCACACACACACACACACACACACACACAAGTCTTGCACCACCTCTCCTGCCGGAGACCGTCTGACCCGCTATCGTGCAACTGCTGTTGAGGTCCCCGTCTGTCTTTCTCGCTTCCTCAGCTTTTCCTTGATATCTTAACAACTCCCCTGCAGCCGCAGCAGCCACCACCAAAGGAGAGAGGGGAACTCCACCCATTTCTCCCCCTCAGGTACCCACCCATCCTCTCCCTCTGCGTCGTTCCCCAGCAGGATCGTATCGTTGGGGATGGGGATGGGGAACGGGACGTCGAGGAGGCCATTCCCCACCACCTGCTGGTAGTCCCTCCGTTGGGGGACGTTGCTGTTGTTGTTGTTGTTGTTGTTGTTGCCAGAGCCCCAGGCCTCGAACTCATGGCCACACACTCCTCCTGGGGGTGGGGAGAAGAGCAGTACGATCAGTCTCCTGACGAAAGTGGAGTAAGGGCATGTAAGACTTTCTTTATGTAGCAGATACGTTTATCAAAGAGCTTAATATAACTTCTGAGCTCTTTCTAACTGAGTTCAGTATATATATATATATATATATATATATATATATATATATATATATATATATATATATATATATATATATA
>JAYMFT010129135.1:0-13074 GCA_038088735.1 Panulirus argus | reverse complement strand
GGGAGAGAGAGAGCGGAAGGCAGAGGAGGGAGAGGGGGGGGGGAGGTTACATATATAAATACTCAGACGACCACACAGACTCAAGGCCTTAGCTTGGTGGTCTAGCCTTAACGCTGCTTAAAAAAGATATAGAAATGCAGTCCCCATACAAGCAATAGAAGAAGAAAATAGCAGTGCAAAGGTTGAGAGAGAGAGAGAGAGAGAGAGAGAGAGAGAGAGAGAGAGAGAGCTGGTTCATATGTAAACAGTCATGCAATATAACAATCCTCAGTACATAATGAGACATGTTTATCCCTTGAGGCACGAAGGCGCGACCCATGGGTATGATGTTATGGCCTTTGACCTAACCCGTATTAGGGGTCAAGCCAGAGGCCGTGGCCGTCATACCCGAGGATCGCGCCGTCAAGCTAAAGGGTCGCGTCGTCGTTGTCGTGCCTAAGGGGTCAAGAGCAAGGGTAAAGGAGGGATGTCGTCACCCGTGGTAGCTAAATGGTGTCTTATCGAAGAAGAGGAAGAAGAAGAAGAAGAAGAGCGAAGAAGAAAGGAAGAAGAAGGGAAATGAGAGAGTATAAGTATTGTTTTGAAAAGGTGATGTTGTAAGTCATCATTAAATAGAAATGAATTGGAGGGGATTTGATTGCTGGGCGAGCGAGGTGGTTAGCAAACGGCTAGAAATAAGTAAAGAGTATAATCGTTACTGAGGGAATGATGGTGATTAGGAGATTCTTGGAGGAGTATTTCCCACGAGCACGACGGTAAGACCCTTGGGAATGATGGCCTTAGCCTTTCGTCTGACCCTTATTGGTTAAGTCAGAGGTTATACACAAGGGTCATACTGTCGTACTTAGGGTCGTCCGTCGTGCTCAAGAATCGTACCGTTGTCCTCAAGGATCGTATCGTCGTGCTGAAGACATTAACTAGAGTGGTTGTGTGCTTTACAAGGCTTTATAGTACTTATCAGATCAACGAAGTAGTGGAGTGGTGGGCAGTTACCCCGTCAGCTGGGCAGCTGGACGGGTTGCGACGCGGACAGCGAGGCAGGCGGCTGAGCCAGTAGTAAGGAGGGCAGCGGTAACAGCGTACACTGGGCCTGGCCTGGCCTGGCCGGCTGATGTCATCCATTCATTAACCTACAAACAGGGCACACCCTCCCAGCCTCTCGGGTCTGGCCAGCTCGTTGGCTGCTGCAATCTTGCGTCCCTCCTGCCGCTGAGTTTGTTACTCTCTTGGCTCGTTCTGCCCACCACCAGTTTGACACTTTATGTTTTCCCTCTGCTAGGAAGGTGGCTGCCTTCTTGGATCATTCTTGGCTGAGCTGTTTCTACTGTTTTGGTTTTCTCTGATTGGGTCAGTGGCAGCAGCCTTGGTTCTCTTCCAAGTGCGGAGATGTGTGCTGAGGGATCTGGCTGAAATTCTGATTCCTTACATTTTGGGCAACGCAGTGACAGTACTCGTAGGTCTTTGTCGTTAAGGAGGCGGCTGCAGTTCTGGTTAGTACTGGCCTGTGCAGCGTAGTGACTGTGGTCATTATTCTCTGTGGCTGGGGAAGTCGCTGTAGCTTTCGGTCTATCTAGCTGGAAGGATGGTTCTCTATGATTAGGGAGGTGGCTGCGGTCTAGGTACTCCCGGGATAGAGAAATGGCTGCAGTAATGGTTCTCTTTGGTTACTGAGATGGTTATAGTTCTAAGTCTCTCCTCCTAGGAAGATGGCTTCAGTCCGGGTGCTCTTCGCTTGTGGTTCTCTCTAGTTAGGGAGGCGGCTGCAGTATTGAGGGGGATGGCTGCTGTACTGGTTTTGATTTGTCGTAGAAGGGACTTCAGACCTTAACCTGGTTCTTCTTGTTTGGAGAAAAGGTTGAAGAGATGTATTCAGACTTGGCTCTCCTTGATTGGGTAGGTGACTGCAGTTCTGGTTGTCTTTGGTTGTCCTGGTTTTCCGTATTTCGGAAAGAGAATGCGTTTTTAGTCCTATCGGGTTGGGAAGGAGGTTGCAGACACTCATGTCTGGTTGGGGAGGCGATTATAATCCTGATTGTTTCTCAGCAAGATGATTGCAGCCTTGGAACGTCTTTTTGTTCTGGTATGTTGCAATCCTAATTCTCTAACTGGGTAGCAGGGTGTAGTCGAGGTTCTGTTTAGCTGGGGTGTCCTAGTTTTCTTGGGCTGGGGAGATGGCTGTGTTCCTAGTTCTCTCGGGTTACGGAGGTTGCCACGGCCATAGCTCTCTTAGTCCAAGGAGGTGTGGCTATAGCCCTAATTCTTTTAGTACTGAAACCATGCAAGTGGCACAAGTCTCGGTTTTCTCAGTTCATGGAGGATTGAGTATGCCCAGTTATCTGTGACTGCAACAACGGCCGCATTCTTGGTTCTTTGCCGCTAGGTTGGTAACAGCAACCTTAGGTTCCTCTAGATGGCTTTCCATAGTTGTAGGGTCTTGGGTGCTCTATTGATTGCGTCTGAGTAGATCAAGTCTGCAACCCTGGTTTTCCTCAGTAGGCGAGGTAGTTGCAGCCTTGGTTCTCGGCGACTGTGGCAACGACTGCAGCCTAGCCCATTCTTGTTGGCGAGGTGAGTGCGTAGCTCTGGTTTTCTTCGGCTGTAGAGGTGGCTAAAGCGATGGCTGTATTCATTGTTCTTTCTTGTCGGTCCTGTGGTTGCATTCCTGGTCCTATACTTCTGGAATAATGGCTGCCAACATGGTCTCTCTTGTTGGAACGATTGATACATCCTGGGTCTCTCTAACTGGAACGATGACTACCAGCCTGGTTCTCCCCTGCTGGAACTATGACCGTAGACCTGGATCTCTTTGGCTGTGCTCGTAACAAACATCAGTTTTCTGGTTTCCTCTGACGATAATTTTTTTTTTCTTGCCTGAGGGACGATGACGACACTCTGAGCTGTCTCAAGCTGGATCAGTGTTCCAGCTCTTGTTCTGCGGCAGTGGTCCTCCGGACATTGTATTAACTGTGGTTTCGATGTCTTTGATTTTTTTTTCCGTTCTGGAACAGTAGCAATAGTCTTGATTGTTTGTGCTATGGTGGCGGCTTTTGTTGGTGTGGGAGGTGATCACAGCCCTGATTTCTCTCGGCTGTGGATGTAGCTGCAGCCCTGACTCTCAGAGGCTTAGTGACTCGGATCACTGTGAGCAGTACAGGATCAAGCATCAGTTGGGTCCATTGGTATTTCCAGAGGACGGGACCCGTCTCTGCCAGAAAATATGTTCTTTACCTTCATTCTGATTTTCAAAACTTACTCATGACTGATGCACTTTTATTTATTTTCCTCATATTTCAGTAGTAAATGAGAAACGTGTATTTACATCCAAATATTTATTTTATTCATATATAATCCATGAAATAAGCATCAGCAATAAATCTTTCTCTTGAATGAACAAGCCGACAAACATCAATTTATTTTACAGATTAACTTCTGACGTTTCATGCTTCTTGCGAACTTTTACTAATTTTTCTATATTTTCAGATAATCTTATTGAAATACGTTATTTATTTTTTTCTTATGGGTGCGGGGCCCCCATGAGCGCTGGGCCCGTAGCATTTGCCACTCATGCCAATGGGTTAACCTGGCACTGACTATGACACTGTCTAGGAAATCCCACGATTAATTAATACTCTTCGAAGATTCTTTACGACTTGGCTTTTGATATCTGAATGTACAGTCAGACAACGAATTAGTTTTACGCCTGGGTGCGATGGATTTCAAAATGAACACTGCCTTTCTTATGGTCCCGATACGGTTGGTGAGCGTAATTGCGACGTCAGTGCATTATGGCAAGTGACAGGAATTGTGTCACTGGGGTTTCCACATAATCCCATGTAAGGGAAGCAGGGCTATCAGTGTGAAGCCAGATGCGGAAGCTTTGTTCGGAATATTTCGTAGTTTTTTTTTTTTTTCATATTTGACACCGAATGGGTTAATGAAATTTATGGTCTGACTTTACTCTGACCCACTTCGCCAATATCTACGAGCTCGCTGTTGCCCCATCTGTCACCACTTCGTTCATACCTCCACCTTCCCCTACACTGTTGTGCGACCGTTAGGTAAGTTGTCTGTGAGGTGGTTTTGTCCATGTATAACGATAATGTAAGGGGACTGCTCTCAGTGGTTCTCAGAACTCGTCTAACGATTTACCTTCTGCTCTTGGGATGATACACAGCTGCCTCCTCCCCATTAACCCCTCAGTATAGACTCGACGGCATAGTAGTGTTAGTGACAAGCCATCACCAGATTTTAATTTGGTGTTATTATGGTCACTGCCTTTGTAGATTATCATGATACTCAGTCTGTTTAGTTTCTAGGTGATAGCAGTTGAGGTCCTGAAGGAAGTAGGGTATTGAAAATTCCAGTTTTCTTTGTTAAATCCATTTTTAGAAGTAAAAGATTATTATTATTATTATTATTATTATTATTATTGCTGTTATTGTTGTTGTTATTATTATTATTATTATTATTATTATTATTATTATTATAATTATTAAATACCATTATTCTCGTTTTCATTATCATTATGAGTAGTAGTAGTAGTAGTAGTAGTAGTAGTGTTGGATATTGGCTCTTCACCTGGTTAGGCATAAGAAAAAGACAATGAGTTTTTGGATGAGTAATATGGGGCAAATATGTGGGTGAAACTTAAGATTCACTGGATTTGTTCAGCCACAGTAAACACAGTAAGTCCGTAGGCAGTACTAAGCTTCTTGTTCCCAAGACTCTGGTGTTCCTCTGATTCGTTTGTGAAACTCAGACAATGAGTGTTTCATTTGAGAAGTGAATTCCTGTAATATGACGAGTCTGGCCACCATCAGAGGGGCGTCACTTGGGGTAGGGTCGGGTTTACGGACGGACTGTGTCAGACTCTAAGGATCACCGCGCCAGAGTTATGAGGACGACATCCGTGTGATCCTCCGGTTACACAAGTCTGATCCATTGTGCAGACGAGGTGCTCGGTAGGGGAGGGGGAAGGCTGTCTGCCTGAACCACCCACGGGCCTGAAGGGATAAGTCTATGACCTTGAAACACATTACTGACAGTAAGTGCTCTGTGGGACCGATAGGAACTGTTGAAACGATGGGACAAGTTCTCGTCATGAATGATCCAAATCCCTTATGCTTCTTATCTTCCTGTAACACAAGTTGCAGCTGAGGTTTGTTGCTTTATCTATGTATCCAGGTTAGTAGCGGTCTTTCCTGTGTAATGAGAAAAGGAGTCGTTTACGCTTTTGTATCAATGATAACATTATTTGACTCTGTTGTCTGTTTTGATTTCTCTTGTTTATCGGTAAAGAAAACTGTTTTTTCTTTCCATTGTTGAATTTCTTCATAAGAAAGGTATATTGTTTTGGATGATTGCATGATTAAAGTAATGAATAATTCCTCCTCAGAAGAAAAATACCTATTGACAGTAACTTCCTCCAAAAATCCATTATTGTTTCTGGAAAGGTATACCGGATGATTCCTGTGTTTGTGGTGCACATGATCAACTCCTGAACGCTTTTGAGAGATTTTTCAGTGAGACGCTGTGCGTGTGTGAGGGAAGGTGGTGGTACGAGTGTGTGGTTTAAGATATATGAGAGTGCGTTAAGGGTATGTTATGTCGTCATAATGTATTCATGTGGATGAGGCATTACTTGATAAGAGAGCAAGGTGGGGGGATAGCTGAGTAGTACTAAACCCTGGTGAAATAATCGAATTTGCTGTAGTTGTTGTATGCAGAAGATGCTGTGTTGTATCTCAACGTCAGGAGTGAGCTGAATGGAATTGTAAGTCGCGTCTATGATGTGTGTAGGAGGAGGATACTGAAGGTGAATGTGAGTAAAACTTCAGTTTTAAAAAGAGGTATGACGTCACAGCGTAATACTAGCTTGACTGGGTGAAGTACTGATGGCTGTGGATGAGACGGATATTTGGTAGTAAGTTACAGTAAGAATGGTTAACAGGATGCAAAATGCACTCTACTTTTTGTAGTCCTGCGTTATGGATGTGGAGCCTTAGTTTAAGGAGACCAGGAAAGGTGAAAAAAACTTAAGGCAGTAGAGAGGTGGATAACGCACGTAATGTAGTTGGAATTTGGAGGATAGATAGGATAAAAAAGAATTGATGAGAAGGATACATAGAGTGAGGAGAAAATTAGAAGATCGCAGTTAAGGCAGTCCCTTGTGATGGTATGGTCACGCAGAACGCACGGCATTTATACACGGGGGAGAGGAATACCGCGGGAGAGACGGATTGGAGCAACGAGAGAACAGAACAGCACAACATGGGATAGTTCAGATGAGGATGCCAGGGTAATGATTAGGGATTGGACGCAATGAAGAGTTTCGTGTATAGACTTGGGATTAACACGTAGATTTGATTGTCACTTAACGAATTAACTTTATGTGTAAAGTGAAAAAATTAGGAACACTTACTTATGAGCGGAGGTTCCTGTTTAACACACTAGGCGGAGGTTTAGGATGTGTCTGTAGTGAGTTGAGAGGCCGCTTGTACCTGGTCTTCCTCATGACCATTAGAAGCGGAGTTAATGATTCTAAACAGATAATTAGTTTAACAGATAGGTAGATAACAGATAGATAGATAAGAAGTTATAAAAGTTGATTGTACGTGAGACTTGCTGTATGTTCACCGGTAACACATTCTGACACGCAGACTCTCTTATCGTACTGACATGTTCCTGTGACTTGTGAAAGCTTTATTATACAGTTCGTTGAACAACGTACTTTGATATATACCCCGTAACAAGTTACTTTTAGATTGAACATGAGCTTTTTTTTTAATATTTTAAAATCAGATATTCTCAGGAATTCTGAATTAAGAAAAAAGAGATATGATCATGTTTTGATAGTACTGTATTGTTCACGAGGAGTCTAGAAGCTAATGACTTTAGAATTTAGGATGACATCCGCTGGGATTTATGGTGATACCTGCTTCATGTATTTGTTGATAGTGATGTTCAGCAGACTTCATTTTGCGCCACGTGGAGATCCATTCTTCGCATGTGGATGCGAGGGATGAGAGGGGTTTGAAGCCCTCACGTTTTCCAGCCTTACAGATCCAGAACAAATTATGAACCGCCCTACTATGATATTCCAGACTGTCGAGACCAGACGCCAAACACTCTAGATTTGTCTTCCACCACTTACCTCTTGCGCTCTGGCGACATGATTCACGGTCTCAGTTCACTCATCCGACCACACAGACAGCAGCAAAAGTCTTTCATTCAGTGTACTTCCTCCTCTGACTACCCCTTCAACAGACCGGTGATGGCACTTTGATAGATCTACCCGAGCAAACCGAAGGAAACTCTTTTACGATATTCCTCGGAGAGACTGTTGCCTCTCCTCGGGCGAACGAAGCTTTTGCCTCTGGTGAGTTTATAACAACGGTTATTGTTGTGTGGTTAGAGACCTTTGTCCCCTCCTCCTCGAGGGCTATTTCCTCTAGGTCATTCTTCAGCTGCTCCTGGTCTGAGCCCATTCGGGCAACAGACCTGTCATACCGCACCAGGACGAGTTCCTCATGTTTCTCTCATTCAATTTTCATCTGTGTCCGAAATCATTGCAAATTTATGTTGTTCTTGAGGCCAAGCGGTCCTCTGTGCATAAAGCACTTCCCCGTCTGTACGCAAGCAAAGCTTGTAGACCAGATGTCATCACCATCGCGAATTTACGCTTCTGAACCCACGTCCTTGCTTGCCCGTCTGTTTCATTTATTTGAAAACCTAAACTTTTCCTTCTTGGATTCGTGTATTGGCACAGCCTATTCCAAGGAAAGGTGACCATTGTAACCTTTCCACTGATTGTCCAGTTGCTAAAAGATGTAATGTTTCCAGAAGTCGTTGAACCTCCTGTTTTAAGCACTTCGAATCTCGCAGTCTAATCACTAGTATAGCAACCGCATGGCGAGATCCACTCTCCCTTGCTTTTAGTGTCTGGGCATCCTTGCTGAGGGACGGTGGTGAATCCTTTGTTATACTCCCATATATCTCGAAAGCTGTTGACAAGATGTGGCATCGGAGTTTGATCTCTAAACTTCCCTCATATTGCGTAACTCTCCGCCTCGTTCTCGATCTTCTTTGGTTGGTCTGTTTCTGTAATTTTTTGATGCATGAATGTTTTTGACGGACGAGGAAAATGTGAAGGTAAAATAATTACACCAATCAACCATAACGAACAAACAACCTGTTGGTCCCGCCCCCGGCCACCTCCGCCGCTGGAGAAAGAGTGAGATAGAAAAATGATTATGAAAATGTCCTTTGTGTCTACGGTAGAGTTGATGGTCGCTTGTCTGTCACAGCGATAACTGTACCATTTATTAAGGTTAATGTTGGAAGAACACGTTGGCAGTACACTGTCTAGTTCACCATATTATGTGCAAGAAAATTTACAGCACCGATCACTGTCTATGGTGATGACCGATAAATCGAAAATGTAGAGCGAGCAGCCTGGACACTGAACAACCATCTTCCCTCGAATGATTGTGATTCCTGAATGTGCGCATGTGTCGCCTAATGCGAAGCATGCGCAGAAGGTGGCATCTCTCAATATAAATCTTTATAGAATTAGCTTTACGCTGTGAATTCACTCAAAATGTGGCCCTTTTTCGTCTGTTTCATGGCGCTACCTCGCTGACGCAGGGGGTGGCGATGCTGTTTCCTTTGGGGCGGGATGGCGCCAGGAATGGATGAAGGAGAGCAAGTATGAATATGTACATGTGTATATGTGTATATGCATGTGTATGTGTATGTATGTATATATGTATATGTTGGTACATATATGTATGTATTATGCATATATGTGCATGTATGTATATATGTGTGTATATGAGAGGATGGGTCTTTCATCGTCTCTTTCCTGGTACTACTTCGCTGACAAGGGAAACAGTGATCAAGTATAATAAATACAAATAATATATATTACCACTGTGTATAGTGGAGAAAGAATACTACTCAAGTATTCCCTGCAAGTCATATAAGGTGACTAAAAGGGGTGGCAGCTGTGGGCTAGAAATCCCTCCCTCCTGTTTTACTTTTCCAAAAGAAGGAACAGAGAAAGGGGCCATGTTAAGATTC
This sequence comes from Panulirus argus, assembly GCA_038088735.1. Taxonomy (NCBI): domain Eukaryota; kingdom Metazoa; phylum Arthropoda; class Malacostraca; order Decapoda; family Palinuridae; genus Panulirus; species Panulirus argus. Next base: position 3,993 of record JAYMFT010129135.1, on the reverse strand, counting down.
TTTTCCTCTATAGCTCAGCCATCTGTTCCTGACACTACCTCGCTAATGCAGAAAATTGCAAATATGTATGAAAGGAGAGAAAAGAGTGATTAAGAAGGGTTTGGCGGTGGGGGTGGCAGTGTGTGTGTGTGTGTGTTTGGAGGGGGGGGGGGTTTGACCTGGGTGGCTGGGTGTGCCCAGGTCCACTTTTTTTTATATCTTCGTTTTTTGTCAATTCTCTCATAATGATTTGGTTGATGATAGGATGGGCTTTGAAGTTACCTGGGGACAGATCAAAATTCTTAGTATTAGCAATCAAGATAGCCTCAGTAGTATTACGCGTAGAGTAATCTCTAGAGGGATAAAGAATGACTGGGTTATTGAGATCTACTGGTAGATCTTTTTCATGACAGTGTCTAGCGATCGCATCATTTTGGTCCCCCCCTGCGTATTGATTGCTTGTGCCAATAGCATCTCTCAGTTACAGCTTTTCCGGTCTGACCAATGTATAAGTCTCCACACACCTTACATTTGACAGCGTAAGCACTTCCAGTTGTTGAATGATTTGGTCTACTTCTTATTAAGGTCTTACTGATAGTGTTATTGTACTGGAAGGCAACATTACAAGCATTGTTCTTTAGTACACTTCTAAGATTAACAATGTTGGGAGAATAGGAAGAACTACACATTTAGAACTATCTTCATTTGTAACATTCTTGTTTCTGGGTGCATATAATGTAAGCTTTGTTCACAGACCAGTTAGGGTAGCATAACTGCCTAAATATACTTCTTATATGACTACATTCATCTGTTAATCCTGTGGAATTACATATCTTTAGTGCTCTTAAAAACATGGACATAACTACAGACATATTCAAAGAGTAATCAAGCATTGAAAAATAAATGGATGTAGCTTTCAGAGTTGGTAGGCTTTCTGTACATATTAAAGGACAAATGATTAGATTCTCTTGTTATCAACACATCAAGAAAGGACAGTTTGCCTTCTTTTTCCCACTCCATCTTGAATTTAATGGTGGGTTGGACATAGTTTAATTCATTAAAGAAAGCAACACAATCTTAGGAAGATGGCCACAAGGACAACAGCAACGTATCTAAACCAGACTCTCTGATGATTATTAATTGAAGTTAGAATTTCAGTCTCAAAATATCCCATGAGTAAGTTACTAAGAATAGGACTGGGTGGATTTCCCATGGCGAGACCGAATTTCTTTCTATAATTATTACTTTCATCTTAAAAAAAACATTGTTGGAGACACAAAGCTCTATCAAGTCAATGAAAGTTTCAGTGGGCAGAAGCAAGGTAAGACTGAGATTAGGCAATATCCTCCTTAGATATGTGATGGTTTCATCAATGGGGAATTTGGTGAAAAGTGAATTCACATCGCATCTAATGAGTTTGTGGTTAGGCAAATTAATGTTTCTAACTTTGTTCACAAAGTCTAAACTACTAATAACATGGGATGGAGAGATTTGGTGGAGTGATTAAATACACAGGCAAATTTGAGGCGTCGCTTCATTAACTAATCCACGGGGAAGGTCATATGGTCTGTCTACTGACCTGACCTGGTAAGACTGGGGGCGGTGAGGTCTACTAATCTGACATGACCCTGTTCCCCTCAGTGGTGTGTGGACAGAGTTATTCTGAGAGATACTTCTTAATAATTATTTCATTTAACTATTTGTCACATTTAAAATGGCCAGAGGGCAATTTACATTATATGATTAAATGTGCCAGAGATCAAACATGATTCAATTACATTTCTTTCACTGAAACAATTTGATTTAGCTATAATATTAGCTCTTTCCCAGTCGTGGTGACGATCAAAGGCAGCTGTATGTTGAAATTAACCGCTATTCTGTTGGGCCGTCCTAACATTATACTTATGTTGTGAGATCCTAGTCTCCAAACCTTTCCCTGATTGTCCAATATAGAATTGGTTACAGCCTTTACACTGAATCTAATAAAGAGCACCTGTATTATTTGATGGGTTATTTTCAATAAGGGCTTTCTTAGTGGTGTTGTCAAATTTGAAAACTACCTGCACGTTAAATTTTTTGAGAAAGTGAATACATTCGAGAAAATTCTCAACGAAGGGAAGAACCAGGGTATTTTGGTTACTTTGACGTGGCCAAAATAGTAAGCAAGAACGTTCAAAGTTCGTATTTTTCTCACTAATCTATCTATGATATCTGTGATTATTCCACATTCATGATTTTTTTTGTATTTATCTTTGTACCCCAGTTACTGTAATCACAACTCAAGATTATATGACACCAATGACGCTTATCTGCTTACTACCACAAGTGTACAAGTGAACACACGCAGATACGGACGGTCGCACACTGGTGTGGTGGAGGTAAGGAGCTTGAATTATGTATACGGGAAGATGTAGGTAAGCTAAACATCATAGGTACATTTGAGATTATACACGGCCGAGACGTGGGTTTCTCAAAGGGATATACAGTCGTTAGAGAGAACGCCTCAGTACCTATGAGTGCGTAAGACGATTAATTGTAGGAAAGGCAGAGCCAGCGAATGACGATCACTTTTTTCTTTTTTCTTTATGTTGAAGGCTCCAGTCACGGACAAAAGTCCACATCAAGGCCGGGCCCTAATTGGAATATAGAGAGAATTGAGAAAGGGGGAAAAACAGGCAGGGAAAGTATTTACAAATTTTTGAGACAGTGAAAAACCTTACATTACATACTTGATTAAACCATCTCACACCATGTATTGACCTCAAACATTTCATTTCCAACACATCCACCCTCCTCTGTACAACTCTATCTATAGCCCATACCTCACAACCATATAATACTGTTGGAACAATGATACCTTCAAACATACCCATTTTTGCTTTCCGAGCAAATTTGGTTTCCAGCTTTTCCTTGTTCACTTCACCTCTGACGTATACATCCTCTCTCTCAACCTTTCCTTGCTCATTCATTCCATATGTCCAATCCATTTCAACACACCCACATCTGCTCTCTCAACCACTCTCTTCTTATTACCACGCTTCTCTCTTACCCTTACATTGCTTACTCAATCAAACCATCTTACACCACATATTGTCCATGAACATTTAATTTCCAACACATCCACCCTTCTCCGTACAATGCTATATATAGCCCATGCCTTGCAACTATATAATATTGCTGGAACAACTATTCCTTCAAACATACCCATTTTTGCTCTCCAAGATTACGTTCTCTCTTTCCACACATTCTTCATCACTCTCAGAACCTTTGCCCCTCCCCCGCCCTATGACTAACTTCCACTTCCATGGTTCCATTCGTTGCCAAGTCTACTCCCAGATATTTGAAACACTTCACTTCCTCCAATTTTTCTCCATTCAAACTCACATCCCAACTAACTTGACCCTCAACACTGCTGAACCTAATAACCTTGCTCTTATTCACACTTACTCTTAACTTTCTTCCTTCACACACTTTTCCAAACTACAGTCACCAACTTCTGCAGTTTCGCACTCAAATCAGCCGCTGGTGCTGTATCATCAACGAACAGTTGACTCACTTCCCAGGCAATCTCATCCCCAACAGACTGCATTCTTGCCCCTCTCTCCAAAACTGCTGTATTTACCTCCCTAACCACCTCATCCATAAACAATTTTAACAATGATGGGGCATCACACACCCCTGCTGCAGACCGATCTTCACTGGGAACCAACCGCTCTCCTCTTTTCCTTCTCGTACACATGCCTTTTTCCTTCTCGTACACATGTCTTACACCCTTGATAAAAACTTCTCTCTGCTTCTAGCAGCTTACCTTCCACACCATATATTCTTATATATTCTTAAGACCTTCCTCAAAACATCTCTATCAACCCTATCATATGCCTTCTCCAGATCTATAAATGGCACATACAAATCCATCTGTTTCTCCTAGTATTTCTCACATAAAGTCTTCAAAGCAAACACCTGATCCACACATCCTCTACCACTTCTAAGATTGCACTGCGCCTCCCCAATCTG
>JAYMFT010129124.1:0-13075 GCA_038088735.1 Panulirus argus | reverse complement strand
CCTAACCACCCCATCCATAAACAAATTAAACAACCATGGGGACATCACACACCCCTGATGCAGACCGACCTTCACTGAGAACCAGTCACTCTCTTCTTTTCCTACTTGTACACATGCCTTACCTCCTTGATAAAAACTTCTCTCTGCTTTGGGGATAGGGAAGAAAGAATACTTCCCACGCATTCCTTGTGTGTCATAGAAGGCGACTAAAAGGGGTGGGAGTGGGGGGCTGGAATCCTCTCCTCCTGCTTTACTTTTCCAAAAAAGGAACAGAGAAGGGAGCCAAGTGAGGATTTTCCCTCTTAAGGCTCATTCCTTTGTTTTGAGCGCTTCCTCGCTGACACAGGAAATGGCAAAAATGTATAAAAGAAAAGATATATACTTGTTTGCTTTTTTTCTTCATAAGCAGGATAGCTTCAAGGACAGACAAATAGCCACTTGCTAACATCCATTCTCTAACTGTCATGTATGAGGCACTGAAACAGAACCCCCATCAACAGCCTAGTACTACATACCATTTCATGGTTTCCACAAACCATTTATAAAATGGATAGTTAATGAATTTACATTAATAGCACTTCATAGACAGTATTTCAGTTTTGCCTGATGAGTGGAGAAAATTTGTTAAGTGTACTCTTTTCTCAGAATTTCTGTAATACCCGAGTAACTTAAAAGTGATAGATCATATTTACGAGTGGTACTTTTTTTATGTCTCCAACTGTCTATTATGTTGAGCCCTGATTCCATGGAAAAGTTAAATCAAGTGCATAGAGACTCTTATTTCACTGACATTTTCAGCCCGTGTCCTTTGTTGTTAGCACAACTGTTTTTTACTTTTACTGCACAATTGAGTTGTTTAATCAAGTGAGAGTAGCACAACTTACATGTATTTTTATAAGATAAAATTCCATCACTGTATTTAATGTACCATTCAAGCATTTGGTAAATATACAAATGTATACTTAGTACATCCATTCAGTCCAGCCCCTCCCAACACACACACACACACACACACACACACACACACACACACACACACACACACACCATGCTTTCACCGTTGTTATATATAGACGCATGTATAACCCTTTCCCAGTCTTCATTAAGTGTCATTATTTAGTTCAATTGCTTATGAATATTATTAAGCTACTGCTGAGTTTTCACCATTGGCAACTTGTACTTCAGAGTAACAGTGAGCGTCTTCCTCCGGAATACACAAGTTTATCTGCAGTGGGGAGTAACTCATGTGATGACTGCGACCTACACAGAAGTCAGAGAGATGGTAGTGTGGAGAGTGAGCAGTGTACTTCACGAAAACGGGCACATGAACGGGATAGCAGGTATAGCAAAAATTACTTTGAAAAGGGACATGGGAGTATTTCCTGTATCTCATATGAATTAACAACAGGTGGGAAAAGAGAATAGAAACTCTTTTCATTTTGTATTATCACTTTTGAAATGAACAGAAGAGGGGCCAAGCAAGGATTTGTCTTTACAAGATAGCACACGGGTGTCTTAATTTGTGTGGATGAAGCCAGCATGAGAAGGAGGGAGAGATATGTGCTATGTTTGATAAGAGGATATTCTGGTTGTGAATGAGACAAAAGTTAGAGAAGGGCTGGAATGGTTTGGGAGGGTTCATAGTTAAAATCAGGTTAGTGTGAGGACATGTGTAAAAGAAAGCTACTAATGCCACTTCCCCTAGCTGTGTTTTGCTCTTCAAATACATCTTTATCACTGTCTGCATATGATGCCCCATCAGATTCCAGTTTATGCCTCATATCCAGGTAGAATTCAGGGTTCCCAGACATCTTGGCATAGACACACTACGGCTTACTTACTGTCCCAGGAGTCTCTTTTTCACTACACGAGGCTCTCACAACATTCAGGAAGCTGGCCACATCAACTGGGCAGGACCTTTGGTCAGAAATTTTTGTGATATAGTGTGCAAGTCTTTGTACGGAGAGTGCAGTGCAATTGAATAAAAAGTATTCAGTGTCTTTATTGCTGTAGATGCATCATGGGGATGAAGGGTTTTGGGATATGTTGAAACAGCATTTGTAGAGTTGTGGGGATGGATGGTGTCCAGAACATATACAGGAAAGTATGACTTGTGTTTGCTTGGTTTTGTAGCTTCTGATGGGTGTCTGTTTAGTGGGATGAAGTTTAATGTTGGGTTGGGATGGTAGCTGTTTAGAGCTTGTCAGTTCAGGGTGTATGTTTTATCAGTTTTTGTTTGTTGGGAGTATGGAATCCATGAGTAGAGTTTGCTGAAGTGTCAGACAGGGGTAAGCTTTTCGTTTCTCTTTTTAATTTGTTTTTAGAAATGAGGTGTTTTAGTTATTGAGGTTTCTAGTGCTTTTGAATAGAATTAAGTGCCAAACATGTTAAGGTGGGTTTGTACTGGGAGGATCTTTGTTTCATTGTGTGGGTGCTGTGTATTTGTGGTTGCTAAGAAACCAGTGATTATTTTGATTGCTCTGTTTCATATTGTATGCAGCTTTGGAATATATTGTATTGAGAAGCTGGAAGAACTGGCAGATGAGGTGTAATTGAGGGTGGAGCAGATGAATTGTTTGCAGAGGATGCTAAGAGATTCCTTGCCAAAGCATTTATCACTTCAAAGGAGTCCAGATTTCCTTGCTATTAGAAGTAGCACCGCCTTGGGTTGAAGGAGCTTTCAGAAAGAGGTCTTGGGTAACACCAGGACTTTTTATAAAAACTGGTCCTGGGGTAATTATGTGATATATATAGCTATGATATATGTAGAATTATTAAGGGTTCTTTTCACATTGGTGAGGAAATCTCCCTTTTTGTACATCAGAATGCTTTTCCCCGCCCTTACAAGGTATCGTCAAGAACATCTGAATAATTGCCTTATATGTATTCGTACACCTTGGGTCAGAGTTTGATAGAATGGGAGAAAGAATGGAAGGATGAAGATAAGTGAGCAGCAGGATATGGGATTTGAAAAATCCTGGAGAATGTGAGTTTTGCATTATTATTAGGATGAATTGGTTTAGTGTTGTATTTGGGGCATGACACCTTGTCAGAAAGCTGAACCAGGTTTTGTGAAGCAGTTTAGCTCTGGATAATGGCCTTTAGTTTTGGGGCATTACACATGGCATCTAGAGATTGCATGTTTGCAAATGAAGCTGTTATATCTCTTGTTTGTTCCTGTCACCATTTCGCAAAGACGAGAAAGACAAATTGGAAAAAAAAAATGACAAACCTGTGTCTTGGAATGTTTATTTAATTTGCAGTATTTGTACTTTTAATGGATTATCAACACTACTGATTATGATATTTAACTTCAGTTAGCTTCCATTTCACTCAAGAATGATTAAAAAAGAGGGTATGACTTTCTGTCTAAAGAAGTCCTTTGTGATCCCATCATGTTACATAATTACTTTTGAGTACCTACAACAAGATTTTGATGTTAAGGCAGGGAAAGTAAATAGCAGGTATTGCTCTGTCAAGAATACTTTTTATGTCTGTGGTCACACACAATATAATTGTCAGTCCTTTACTCATCTAGACTGTTTTTAACCATTTATCAAGTCTCTCTCTTTACCATGTTGTCACATCCATCAGCTTCTCATTTGCATACCCCGAACTCATATCACCCATGTCTTTTTATGTATGGACCTTTGTTGTTGTGTGCTTTTTCAATATAATCACCCAAAACACAGAATTACCCAAAGAATGAACATTATAGATGTAAAATTTTGTTTTCAGTTTGGAAAGCATCAGAAGCAGTTCCCAAAACAACAGTGAGTATGGAGAAAAACGCAGCAAAAAACCAAAGGTCTCTAAGAGCAAGGATACTCCTGAAGCTCTTATGAGTAGTCCCAGCATAAGGTCAGCTAGTCAACGCACGGCTGATGACAGTCAGCATGCCTGGACGCAGGAGAAAGAAGATTCCTGGCAACTCAAATATCCTCAAAGACCCCAGCATTCTCAACAATCTAGTCAGGTATTGGGCTATACACTGCAAGCTGATATTTTTCTTAGCTATATCTTTTCTTAATCTGAATCATAATTTTCCCTGCCAAAGTTGATAGAGAAGTTGTACACATTTATATGGATTTTATATGTAGAATGTCTGAGAACAAAGACTAGTATTGTGGTGGCATTGCAGAAGAATGTTAGAGATTCTATTTTGAAGAATTACAAATTTTCATGGAAAGAGACCTGAAGTAAATATATGTGAATTCTAAAAAGTTGTTAGTAAAGTGCATACTTCAGTATGATAATAAATGAACATGCCTGTATTTAGTATGTTTTAAGAGTTTATGCTGTTTAGGGGGAACTTCAAGAGGGGTATTAAGCATCAGACCAAAATGTGTTGGCTCTCTATGTTAGAGGTAGTGTACAGAATTATTGCTAGAAAGATTCTTATATGACTTTTGACTAATATGTTTGATTCTTAAAGTGACTTTGCATCAAGATGGTCCATTGCTCCTTGTCATCATGTAAAGGATAAATCAAGAGCAGATGATTATTTAATGCAGGTGACTTCTGGAGAAGAATCATCATACTCATCAAGCAACATGTGCTGAGAGTGCTTTATGCTAATCCTGCCATCATGGCAAAACCGTAGCAAAAGGGTGAAGAAAAAAAAATTATTGTATTACATTTTTTCAGGATAAAGGTGATGAGAGTGGAACAACTCCTAGTGCTGACAGCAGTGGTTATGCTTCGAGGCCAGCATCAGAGCATGAATCCAGAGTTGGCAGTGCATCTTACAGATCATCTGGGGACCAGGCTAAGGGCTCTGACTGTGGAGGAACAGATTCCTCAGTGTCAGTGGCACAGATGGATAATGGTGCTCCAATGGTTGCACCATTAACCCAAAGACAATCTGCCTCAAGTACCACTCCTCTTAATAGTTCTGCTACCTCCTCCCTCGCTAGTGCGAGACCACCCTCAGAACAGTAAGTTGATTTTGTCGTTTTTGCATATATGTATTTCAGGACGAATTATGAAAAGATCATTTTGGTTAACCTGTGAATGTATTTGTATTTGGTTGAAATAGGTTGATGTTTTGTTTGTTGATGATTCTAGTGAGCTGCATCAGTGTTTATGATATATGCCCAAAGCTAGTACTTTTCCTTTTGCAGATCATTACTGCATGGACCCTATGCAAATTCACAAGAGAGACTGTATGCCTCATATTTTGAAAGGAGATTACCAGAGATTAATAGGTAAGGAGCTTATTCTCCAGTGTATGTGATGAGAAGAATGTAGTTCTTGAATGGTTAGTATTTGTTATTACAGTGCATATACTCTCTATTCATTCCATGTCCATTTTTCATTCACGTTTTTTTAGGCACAACAATTTCCTTAGATTTTGAATAATGCAGTTTTGAAGATAAAGGTATATTTGACATGTCATCATTTAAGAAGTGATGAATTCATATTGCATATCTGTGTACCGCTAAGAAGTGTGTATGGAGCTCTTGCAGCGCTCATGAAGCTGACCATGTCCTTCAAGCATGACCACAGATCCATAGGTGTGGTGATATTATGTATATGTCTGTTTGAGGCAAGTACAGGACAAATGAGGAGGGAATTCTCAAAGTGTTACCAGTAGTGAAACTGCATCTTGGATCACATTATTTGTTGAATCAGTTTTAGGGTAACCAGAGTGCAGAGGAGAAAGTGTAGCTTGCACATACCTGGCAAATGTAGTTTTAGATAAGTGTATGTATGGTAGAGTAAAGTCAGGAATGAGCTGACTGTTGTTCACTGTTTGTAAATACATTACTGTGTGTATACAGTTTGTCAAGTAGGCAGTAGTTGGTAGGCAGCCAACAGTCAGAGAGAGAGAGATTACCAGTACTACCTGTTTAGGTATCAGTAGGATTAGTGACAGCTGCATAATGAGTCAGCTCTTCAGTAGTTGTCAAATTGAACTCATTTGACCCAGGTAGCTGTGTTTTTTCTGCCTCACCCATATGTGGACTATTGGCATTCTGTCCACAGACACAATCTCTCCTTGTCACAGATAACACCTGACAACACTTAACTCGCTCAGCTCATTCTTCACAACTCTAGGTTTTTCTGTGGTGAGCACTGTGCTCTCCCTGCCTTTTTGGCAAAATGGTAGGGGAAGTAGATAAAATTAGTAGGGAGGAACATTTAGGAAGGAGCATTAGGTAGAAATAGTGAGTAGGAACATCAGGCAGGAGCATTAACTAGAAGTCATTAGGAATATTAGGTAGTAGCCTCTGCAAACTGCTCTATACTTGCCCTCTACCAGTGGCCTATTAAGGGTGATGCACTAAAGGCTCAGAAGCGGCATTAGAATTCATTAATTATGGAGACTGTTGCCATCGCCACCCCCTTTTGAGAATTCCAGAAAGGAACAGGCATCAGAGATATAGATAGATAGATACATTTTGCCAAGGGTGGTTGCTGGGGCATTGGGGAAATTCTTAACATAATCCTGGGGATAGGGGAGAAAGAAAACTTCCCACGTATTCCCTGCGTGTCGTAAAAGGTGACTAAAAGGGATAGGAGCGGGGGGGCTGGAAATCCTCCCCTCCTGTTTTTACTTTTCCAAAAGAAGGAACAGAGAAGAGGGCCAAGTGAGGATTTTTCCAGCTAAAGCGGTAAATGGCGAATACGTATGAAATACAATATATATATATATATATATATATATATATCCCAGGATCAATTTCTGTGAAAAAACTGTGGTGCAAACCGTAAACCTTTTAAAAGACTAGAGCTTATAGCCACACTATTTATAGCAGCTCTTAAACCAAATGAAATACTGACAGAGAGATGAGTGACATGTATGTATGTTGTTGGATTTAATAACTGTTAACTAATGAGTGGTCATTAAGCCAGAAATCGCAGATACGTTTTTAACCATGAATGTAATAAAGAAGAAAAATACTAATAATATAGTTAACGGTATACAAATAGATTTAGTGGCTCCCAACCGCGAAAGGTAGTTTATCATGATGTCGAAAGTTGAGCACGAAAAACCCATAAAATTACATGATCTAATCGCTTAGTTGGGGCTTAGGCCAATCGACTGCCATGATCATTAAGGTCATTAACTTTTAAGTTATAATGACCAATCGAATAACCTAAGTTCGTATCATAAATACGAAGAACTAAAACTTTGCTACATGACTGACGTCCCTTAACTTAATGACACTGAACGTATGTGGAAAAAGTCATGCAAATATATGCAAATGAATTTTCAAATAGCATCAGACCACAGGGTCCTTACGAGGCTGTTTGTAATAATGCAAATAATGTCAGTCGTGGATTTGAAGGAAAATATTTATCAAGTCCATGCTTAAAAGTATCTAAGGTACCCCTTTCAACTGTTGAAGTAAAAAGTACTTCATCTCATCTAAGGTAAAACGTTTGCCCACGAGTTTATATCCATCATTACGAGTGAAATCTATCATTAAGTAGCTCGTTAGATCGAGACTATCGAGGCCTTTAATGATTCTGAGTACCTGTATTAGATCACCTCTCAACCTTCTCTTTTCTAAATTAAATACATTTAATTCCTTTAGTCGGCTCGCCACGCTGGGAATCATCTTGGTAGCTCGTCTCTATTCTCTCTCTATTCTATGTCTTTCCTCAAGTAAAATGACCAAAACTGAACACAGTATTCAAGATGGGGACTCACCACTGAGTTGTAAAGAGTAATAATTCAAGATCAAAACATGCAAAATTTCCATATTTCAGATATCGGATAAAACAAATCGTAGAACTAATTTACTACAAGCTGCCAGGGTCCACTGTGGCCGTGAACGTCAAGTGATAACCACCAATCGAAAAATATTGACCACCTCCTTCAGATGTTCAGGATAACTCCCAATCACTGCATGTATGGTCCTTGGCATAATAATAGATTAGATCAATACTTTTTAAACTTATTTTATGAAACGATAAGATAAAGATATGTGTACTTATGTTGTTGGTTTTTGTGTCTGTCTGCTTCGGAATTGTAAGAGCCAAAAATCTTAAATATATATAAATATATAAAGTCAGAGGGGAAACCAGAAAAGGTATGTGGGGCCCAGCTGTGGATCGGAGGATTTGGTACCGGAGCTTAAAGGCGGATGTGTGCAAAAGGGACCATTCTTCGCCTGTTCCTGACGTTGAAAAATAAAAAAATAAAAGCGTTAATTCGGGCAATTATGTATGACTTTGGATTTACTAGTCAAAAGTCATTAATTAAGCCAGGGCTTCCCTCTTTGATCAGACATACAGAACACAAAAAAATTGTTTTAATTAAACTCGTATCCTTGTAACATGTTTCGTGATATTAAAAAAATAAAAAAATTGTGTTAATCACATCTCTCTATAAATAAAAATTTGACGATCATTTGGATTTTTATATTAGACTTTTCTTTTATATCGAAACACATAAACTTATCAGAAACATTTATATTGTATACTGAACAAAACTCATGAAACAAAACGTAAAGATATATATATATATATATATATATATATATATATATATTGTCCAAAAATTTTTATATATTGGATATTAACGAAATGGTATAAATGATACCATACAAACTTCCCCTGCAAGGAAGATAGTTAAAATTATATCTTTCTAAATCTTTACTGAAACGATAGAAGGAAGGTACGCATGTTTATCGTTCGATTTGATGGTAGACTGCAAGAGAATGATCACTGGACCAGAAGGTCATATCAACCACACACAGGTGCAAAAGATTATACTGACTTGGGCAAAAAATGTTATATTCTCGGATTTTATGTTGGTCAATAGCCAAAGCTTATTGATCCACGATCTGGACCAGAAGTTAAACGTGTATTGCGAAGCACAAAATGTTTGTAAAATGATGTCGGTTGGTTATTTGAGCTTTAAGCCTATTCCACCACGGCCACGGTCATTAGACCACCACTGTTAAGCAATACATCATCCGAAAATATCTTTTGACATCTCCTCCATGTGTTAAAGGTGATTCCAAGACCTTATACATTCATCATATATATATATATATATATATATATATATATATATATATATATTCCTAAGACATACCTTTTCCGGTTCTCCTAAAGCTTCAAGAATGTGATACAATCAGTAGCAGGGAAATTATGGACCCTTTAAATTGAGAAATTCTTTTTTTTCGGGACTGTATTGCTTGTCGTCCAATGACGATTATACGAACTTGCACTCTATATACTGGCCGATTGTAAGGATTACTGATAATGAAAAACCTGAAAATTGTTTATCACATTTCGCTAAAAATAAGATTGTCCTAATCATTATGATTATAATGTCGTCAGTTACGAACAGTTGACTTAATTCTTTTAAATCTTACGTCTTTAAGATAGTTCATATAACAAGTTGTAAAGATTATAATATATAAATCACCCAAGATTATAATATACATATCAGTAGGGAATAGAATGAACATATCACTCCATACCTTCAGTATGACAAAATAATTACCAAGGTAATTTACACTGTGTGCATGGGCCACATGCGTAGTGAGAGTGAATGTGATCTTAGAATTATCTTTAACACCCGAAGAAGGTGTTAAGGATTTTCCGGTTGGTGGATGTTGAAGCTTGACGCTGACGGCCTTAATGACACCTGGCAATTGATAGGCCTAAAGCCCAAATAACCAACCAACCAATCAGCGTGTGTGTGGTCTCACAATTACTTTAAATGCCTGAAAGTGTTCAAGGTAGTTCGATTTGTAGTTAAGACTAGTAGAAGTTGTACGAATGAATTCAAGCAAACGAGGCTGTTTGTACTACGTTACCAAAAGAGGGAACAGAGAAGGGGGCCAAGTGAGGATTTTCCCTCTAAGGTTCAGTCCTCTGTTCTTAACGCTACCTCGCTAACGCGGGAAATGGCGAATATGTATGAAAAAAAAATGAAATATATACACACAGTAGGTAGACGAAGATAACCAGACATATAGACAGAAAGATACATAGATAAGTGGAGAGATAGATAGATAGAGAATTTGGTTTGTATTTTCGGAAAAGATAAAAGATCTCTGTTCTTTTCTGAATTCTATTTTCAGCGTTGCACAGTGGTCATTACGCTGGAATTAATTAACACAAAGAAAATATCATACGTTGCACTCATTATGTAATTAATCTTTCTTGCCAGTTTTCTGCATTTCCTCCATATTTTCTTCCACTTCAAGAAAATCAGTATTTTCATATGTCGTAACCTATTGAAAAGTATTCTTGTTTATAGATTTATTCGGAGGAACCTTCGTCATTTCCATGCCTAGAAAAAGGCTACATCCTTTATGTCTGTTGTCTCGTTATGTTTGTAGAGATATATCTCATCTCCGCGTGCAGGAAAAACAACTTTGGAGCAAATAAACAAATCTTCCTATATTCCTGTGACGTGGGTTGGTGACGTCAGACGGTCGCATCCCGTCGTGAACGTTGGCCTGGGTACAGGGTGTACGTTCATTATGGAAATATCCTTTTTTCTATAAGTTTGCCCTGGATTTACGTCACGTCAAGGGAGTGCGAGGCATCAAGGTTTCTTGATTAGTCGAGTAATACGGACGGAATACAAAAGTATAGTGGCCCTTGGTACCCCAGGGTGAGTACGGTAGCTCCATGGTGTCGTTACACTGCCTCGGTAACGTACAGACCAGTGGCTCATTCCGTAGCCGATTCAACGCGACGAAAGGAACCTGACGTATCATGTCATGGCCTTTGCTTTCATCTTAAGGGGTCAAATAGAAGGCCAGACTATATTGTTTATCATCTTCACATCTTTTTTCCCTTTGTATCTTTCCGATCTTGAGCGCGTCGTTTTGCCCTCGTGATGACTTGCTCTCACACACAGACTCACTAATATTTCCGGACTTACTCCCCTGTGTGGGCGTGGACGCAGCGAGGCGCTGGTCGCCCCTCCCGCAGCGCCAGACTGACAAACACGATGCACTACGTGTAACCAGCCGGCCTTCCCCTCAAACCAACGCAGAATGGCACATTGCTGGATTTGTGGAGTGTTTACATCTGAAATTTAAAAAACATCAAGTTTCTCGGCGTGAGGAGCTCACGTGAGGGAAGGCGATAGAAATGTAGACGCCATGTGTCTCCACGTCCCCCGAGGACACCATCTGATTGCCCCTCCGCCGCCTGACGAGTCTCCCAAAATATCTCAGACAAAAAACCATCTTGTTCCTCTATTTCATGACTCTTATTTCACAAAAGAAGACACTCATCCTCCCACACACACACACACACACACATAACGCGCCTAAAGAAGCACAAAGAGACAATACAGAAGGTTCAGGGAATGGGCAACAAAGATGGTACCATAATTAAAAGAACTGAGTTACGGGGAAAGGGCTTGAAGCTTTGAGTTTTATTACCTTGGAAGAGAGAAGGGTCAGGGGTGACCTGATTACAAACTTTAACTTTTTAAACCAGATCGATGACGTGGACGGTGAGCAGTGCTGCGAGAGAGGTAGGGTTAGAGCGACCAGAAAACATAACATGAAATTAAGCAAGGTACTTGTTAAAAAGATGTAATTCATTATTCTTATAATATAAGTGTGATGGCTGAATAGAAAAGAATGAGTGAGAACATGGTTAATGTAGACAGGACACTAATTCTAAGTTATATGATAGTAGAAAATATTCAAAAGATGGAGCCGTATAGTGTAAAAATCCTTCCCAGTGCAACAAAAATAAGTAATCACAGATAGATAGTTAAACACACACACACACACAGTTACTGACCCTGAGTCAGCACGGGCCCGCCCTGGGTCGGACCCACATGGGTTCGTGTCCTGGGTGCGGCAGTGGACTCATAATTAACCCAAGTGTTCATCCTCCCGTCGGGGCTGCTTGATAGAATAGTACCTGGCTTAGACTGTAGTGTGTACTTGTGAGTATACACATAAGATTAAAGACATGTACATATATAGAAGGGCAAGAGACGAGGCAACACCAGAGTAAAACTCGCTCCCCGTAACACACAAATTAGGAATCACACACCAACCACACCACCCCTCCTGATATTTGCATTTTCCTCCGGCAGATTCATTAATTTTGCACCAAATCTCAACGTCAGACGAGTCCTCTGTTGCATAACATCAGCACTCTTTACTGCAGTGCACATTGCTGGTCATCCTGATCTAAGCTGCACGTCTCTTCTGACCTGCTCGAGCCCCTGCACGCCTATCCCTAACCATCTCGCAGCTACTATGTTTACCTTCGACCACACACGAGACCATCCTCGTACCCCAGTACCTGGGACGACCATCCGCATCCCGAGTCGTTCCCGTAGCCGACCATCCATCAAAGACCACACCCTCTCTGTCTTACGGAGTCGCCGAAGCGTCCAACTCGTCCAGATGACTGGTCGCCACACCCTTCCACGACCTCTCGACTCGCCCTTCGGTGAACCCCGGCCTGCCTTCGACAACCACCTCCTTAGCCTCTCCTCTGCCATAGAATCCACACTCCCAGTCCTCAACGAAGCTCTCCAGTCTTTTCAACCTCCTGTGGTGTATCCTTCTCAGTACCAGAGACCCTTTGATCTCCCTCCCTCCTCTATCTGCCCTCAGCCTCCTACAAAATACCCCTACTTCCCTCCCTCTCTCCCTAGCCACTCCGACTGAGTGCCGTACTCTATTTCATTGCACCTACAACTTTTATCTACGTCATTAATCTGATTTTAGTTCCGGTAATTGGAATGATTAGGTTTCTCTTGCAGAGACGAGGCCCCAGGGCCTCTCAGGAGCTCTACACGGGAAGGTATGGACCGACACTTTACTGATCGGCAGACCCCTGGCCGGGAGCGCAGGTGTAGAGTGGGTGCGGCAGCTGCCCCGCCTACTGGTGACGTTACAGTGACGTCATCAACGATGATGACGCTGCTGCTGGCTAGTCACGTGACCCCGCCGATTGTTGTATACCTCATACGTCATTCATGACATCACACAGGCTCACGTCATCTGAAGGTGTTACGTCCTCTTTAACACATCAAGACGACACGTAGCTCCCTTGTTGTGGTTGAGCTGTGCATCACATTCCAATAGCAATTCTGAATGCATATCATCCTTATCTTTAT
>JAYMFT010129113.1:0-13076 GCA_038088735.1 Panulirus argus | reverse complement strand
CCAGGATTCGAACCTATGCGCTCGACCCTGGGCGGCCCGTGAATGCGTCACGGTCAGAGACGCTAACCGCTACACCAGTAAGATAGCCCCTAACCAGTAAGGAACAGCACATAGCCCCCACCCAGTGAGGAACGGTAGACAGCCCCCATCCAGTGAGGAACAGCAGATACCCTCACCCAGTGAGGAACAATAGGTAGCCCTCAACCAGGGAGGAACTGTAGACAGCCTCACATAGTCCCCACCCAGTAAGAAGCAGTAGACAGACCCCACCTAGTAAGAGACAGTAGATAGCCCCCACTCAGTGAGAGGGAGTATACAGCCCCCTGCCAGTGAGGGACAGTAGACAGCCCCAAACAGTAAGGAAAAGTAGATAGCCCCCACCCAGTGAGGAACAGTAGACAGCCCCGATCCAGTAAGGAACGGTCGATACCTCCCACCCATTGAGTAGCAATTGATAGCACCGACTCAGTGAGGACCAGTAGACAGCCCCCACACAGTGAAGAACAGTAGATAGCTCCAACCCAGAGATAGCCCCCATCCAGTGAGAAACAGCAGACAGCCCCACCCAGTGAGGGACATTACAGAGTCCCCACCCCGTAAGAAACAGAAGATAGCCCCCAACCAGTAAAGGACTCTGGATAGCCCTTAACCAACGAGGAAAAGTAGATAACTCCTCCCTAGTGAGGAATAGCAAATAGCCCACACCCGGTGAGCAACGGTAGATAGCCCCACCTAGTGAGGAACAGCAGATAGCCTTCACCCATTGAGAAACAATAGATAGCCCCCACCCAGAGAGGTACAGAATATAAACCCAACCTAGTGAGGGACAGCAGACAGCCCTCACCCAATGAGGAACAGTAGACAGCTCTCACCTAGTGAGGGGCAAAAGATTACCCCAACCAGTGAGGAACAGTAGATAGCCCCACACAGTGAGGAACAGCAGATAGCCCCCACCCAGTGTGGGACATTAGATAATCCCCACCAAGTGAGGAACAGTAGATAACCCTAACCCAGTGAGGGACAGTAGATAAACCTCACCCAGTGAGGAACAGTAGATAGCCTCCACCCAGAGAGGATCAGCAGATAACCCCCACCCAGTGAGGTACAGTATATAGCCCTCACCCAGTGAGGAACAGTAGATAGCCCCATCCAACGAAAAACAGCAGACAGCTTCCATTCAGTGAAAAACAGTAGACAGCCCCAACCAGTGAGGAACAGTAGACAGCCCTCACCTATTGAGGAACAGTAGACAGCCCCATCCCAGTGAGGGTTAGGAGATAGCCCTCACTCAGTGAGGAACAGTTGATAGCTCCAACCCAGTGAGAGACAGTAGATAGCCCACACCCAGTGAGGAAGAGTAGGTAACCCCCACGCAGTGAGGAACAGTAGACAGGCTCTATCCACTGAGGAACATTAGATAGCCCCACACAGTGAGGGGAAGAAGATCGCCCTACCCAAGAAGGAACAGCTGACAGCCCCAACCCAATGAGGAACACTAAACAGCCCCCACCCAATGAGGAGCAGCAAACAGCCCCACCCAGTGAAAAACAGCACATAGCCCCTACCCAGTGAGGGACAGTAGTTAGCATTCAACCAGTGAGGAACAGAAGACAGCCCCCACCCACTGAGGGACAGTAGAAAAATCCCGACCCAGCAAGGAAAAGTAGAAAGCCTCCACCCAGTGAGTAACAGTAGACAGCCCCAAACCCAGTGAGGGGTAGAAGGTAGCCCCCACCAGGTACAGAACAGTAGACAGCCCCAACCCAGTGAGGAACAGTAGATAGCCTCCACCCAGTGAGGAACGGCAGATATCTCCCAGCTAGTGAGGAACAGTAAATAGACTCAACCCATTGAGGGACAGTAGTTATCCTCTACCCAGTGAGAAACAATAGATAGCCCCCAGACAGTGGAGACCAGTAGACAGCCCCCACTCAGTGAGGGACAAAAGATAACCCCCACCCACTGAGGAACAATAGACAGCCCCACCCAGTGAGGAACAGTACAGAGCCCCCAACCAATAAGGGACAGTGGTTAGCCCTTAACCAGTGAGAAAAACTAGATAACACCTCCCTAGTGAATAACAACAGATAGCCCCCACCCATTGAACAACGGTAGATAGCCCCACCTAGTGAGGAACAGGAGAATGCCTCCACCCATTGAGGAACAATAGATAGCCCCCACTCAAAGAGGTACCTGAATATAACCCCAACCTAGTGATGGACAGCAGACAGCCCTCACCTAATGAGGAGCAGTAGACAGCCCCCACCCAGTGAGGGATGAAAGATAACCCCCAACCAGTGAGGAACACTAGATAGCGCCCACACAGAGAGAAGCAGCAGATAGCCCCCACCCAGTGAGGGACAGTAATCAAACCCCCGCCCAATGAAGAATAGTGGATAGTCCCAACCCAATGATGAGGAATAAAGAGCCCCTACCTAGTGAGGGTAAGTAGATACCCGCAACCTAGTGAGGAAGAGTATATAGCCCCCAACCAATGAGGGATAGTAGATAGCCTACGCCCAGTGAGGAACAGTACACAGCCACCAGCCAATGAGGAACAGTAGTTACCCCCAACCCAGTAAGGGACAGTAGATACCCCCAACCAGTGAGGAACAGTAGACAGCCCCCACCCAGTGAGGAACAGTATACAGCCTCCACCAAATGAAGATCAGTAGATAATCCCCACCCAGTGAGGAAATGTACATAGCCCCAACCCAGTGAGGGACAGTAGATAGTCCCACCCAGTGAACAAAGGTAGATAGCCCCACCTAGTGAGGAACAGGAGATAGCCTCCACCCACTGAAGAACAGTGGATAGCCCCAACCAAGTGAGGTACAAAATACAACCCCAACCCAGTGAGGGACAGCAAACAGCCCTCACCCAATGAGGAACAGTAGACAGCCCCCATACAGCGAAGGACAAAAGATAACCTCCAACCAGTGAGGAACAGAAGATAGCGACCACACAGTGAGGAACACCGGATAGCCCCAACCCAGTGAGGGACAGTAGATAAACCCCACCCAGTGAGGAACAGTAGATAGCTCCAACTCAGTGAGGAAGAGTAGATAGCCCCCACCAAGTAAGGGTAAGTAGATAACCCCCACCTAGTAAGGAGGAGTAGATAGCCCCACCCAGTGAGGTACAGTAAAAATCCCCCACCCAGTGAGGAACAGTAGATAGCCTCCACCCAGTGAAGAATAGTAGACAGCCCCCACCCAGTGAGGAACAGTAGACAGCCCCTACCCAATGAGGAATAGTAGTCAACCCAGCGCAGTAAGGGACAGTAAATACCCCCAACCAGTGAGGAGCAATAGACAGCCCCCACCAAGTGAGGGACAAAAGATAATCCTCACCAGTGAGGAACAGTAGATAGCGCCCACAGAGTGAGGAAAAGCAGATAGCCTCCACCCAGTGAGAGTAGGAGATAAACCTCACCCAGTAAGTAACAGCAGATAGCCCCCACCCAGTGAGGAACAGTAGATAGCCCCCACCCATTGAGGGTCAGTAGATAACCCCCACCCAGTGAGGAACAGTACATAGTCCCCCACCCAGTGAGGTACAGTATATAGCTCCGACCCAGTGAGGAACAGTACATAGCCCCCATCCAGTGAGGAAGAGTATATAACTCCCACCTAGTGAGGAACAGTAGACAGCCACCATCCAAAGAGGAACGGTAGTAATTCTCAACCCAGTAAGGGACAGTAGATACCCCAAACCAGTGAGGAACAGTAGACAGCCCCATCCCAGTGAGGGTCAGTAGATAACCCCCACCCAGTGAGGAACAGTACATAGCCCCCCACCCAGTGAGGTACAGTATATAGCTCCGACCCAGTGAGGAACAGTAGATATACCCCAAGTGAGGAACAGTAGACAGGCCTCAACAACTGAGGAACAGTAGACAGCCCCACCCAGAAAGGAACAGCTGACAGCAACCACCCAGTAAGGAACAGCAGATAGCCCCCACTCAGTGAAAAACAGCAGATAGCTCACACCCAGTGAGGGGCAGTAGTTGGCTCTCAAGCAGGGAGGAACAGAAGACAGCCCCCACCCAGTGAGGGACAGTAGAAAATCCCGATCCAGTGAGGAACAGTAGAAACCTTCCATTCAGTGAGTAACACTAGATAGCTCCCACCCAGTGAGGGGTAAGAGATAACCCCTACCAGGAGCGGAACAGTAGACAGCCTCAACCAAGTGAGGAAAAGTAGACAGCTCCCTCCCTCTAAGGGACAGCAGATAGCCGCCACCTAGTGAGGAACATTAGGTAGCCTCCACCCAGTGAGAAACAGCAGATAGCCCCCACCTAGTGAGGAACAGTAGATAGACCCCACCCAGGGAGGGACAGTAGCTATTCTCCACCAAATGAATAGCAATAGATAGCCCACACCCATTGAAGAACAGTAGATAACCCCCACCCAGTGAGGAATAGAAGATAGTCCCATCCCAGTGAGGGACAGTAGGTAGCCCCACCCGGTGAGAAACACTGGATAACTCCCACCCAGCGAAGAACAATAGACAGCCCCCATCCAGTGAGGAACAGTAGATAGCCCCACACAGTGAGGGATAGAAGATAGCCCCACCCAGTAATGAACAGCTGACAGTCCCAAAACAGTGAGGAACAGTAGATAGCCCACAACCAGAGAAGAACAGCAGATAGCTCCAACACAGTGAGGGACAGTAGTTAGCCCTGAACCAATGAGGAACAGAAGACAGCCCCCACCCAGTGAGGGACAGTAGAAAAATTCCGATCCAGTGAGGAACAGTAGAAAGCCTCTAATCAGTGAGTAAAAGTAGACAGCCCCTACTCAGGAACGGAACAACAGACAGCCTCAACCAACTGAGGAAAAGTAGACAGCTCCCTCCCAGCAGGGGACAGCATATAGCCGCCACCCAGTGAGGAACAGCAGATAGCCCCACCTAGTAAGGAACAGTAGATAAACCCCGCCCAGTGAGGGACAGTAATCATTCTCCACCCAGTGAATAACAATAGATAGCCCCCACCCACTGAAGAACAGTAGATAACCCCCACCCAGTGAGGAACAGCAGATAGACCTCACCTAGTGAGGAACAGTAGATAGACCCCACCCTGTGATGGATAGTAGGTACCCTCCACCCAGTGAGGAACAATAGATAGTCCCCACCCAGTAAAGAAAAGTAGACAGCCTCCACCCAGTGAGGAACAGTAGACAGCCCCCACCCAGTGAGGAACAGTAGATAACCCCCACACAGTGAGGAACAGTAGATATCCCCCACTCAGTGAAGAATATTAGAGAGCCCCCATCCAGTGAGGAACAGCAGATACTCACGCCCAGTGAGGAACAGTGGTAGCCCTCAAACAGGTCGGAATAGTAGACAGCCCCACATAGTCCCCACTCAATAAGGAAATGCAGACAGCCCCCACCCAGTGAGGGACAGTGGATAGTCCCCACCCAGTGAGGGGTAGTAGACAGTCCCCTACCAATGAGGGACAGTAGATAGCCCCAACCAGTGAGGAACAGTACATAGCCCCTACCCAGTGAGGAACAACAGATAGCCCCCAGAGAGTGACGAAGAGTAGAAAGCCCCCACCCAGAGAGGGATAGGAGATAGCCCCCACCCAGTGAGGGACAGTACAGAGCCCCCAACCAGTAAGGAACAGTGGTTAGCCCTTAACCAGTGAGGAAAAGTAGATATCCCCTCCCTAAGGAGGAACAGGAGATAGATCCTATCCAGTGAGGAATGGTAGATAGCCTCACCCAATAAGGAAAAGCAGATAGCCTCCACCCAGTGAGGAACAGTAGATAGCTCCCACCCAGTGAGGTACAGGAGATAACCCCCACCTAGTGAGGAAAAGTAGATAGCCCTCGCCCAATGAGGAGCAGTAGACAGCACCCTCCAAGAAGGGACAGTAGTCAGCCCTCATCAAGTAAGGGACAGTAGACAGCCCCCACCCAGTGAGGCTCAGTAGATAACTCCCATCCAGTAAGGAACAGCAGATAGCCCCCAGTGAGAGACAGTAGATAACTCCCAACCAGTAAGGAACAGTAGATAGCCTCCACCCAGTGAGGAACAGTAGATAGCCCCTACCCAGTGAGGAACAGTTAATAACCCCCACCCAGTGAGGAACAGTAGACAGACACCATCCAGTAAGGAACAGTAGACAGCCCCCACCCAGTGAGGCTCAGTAGATAACTCCCAACCAGTGAAGAACAGTAGATAGCCCCATCTAGTGAGGAACAGTAGATTAGCCTAGCCAGTGAGGGGTAGGAGATAACCCCCACCCAGTAAGGAACTGTAGAGAGACCCAATCCAGTGAGGAACAGTAGACAGCCCCCACCCAGTGAGGGACAGTAGATAGCCGCCACCCAGTGAGGGAGAGTAGTTGGCCCTCAACCAGTGAGGAACAAAAGACAGCCCCCTACTCAGTGAGGAACAGTAGAAAACCCCCAACCGGTGAGGGTCAGTAGATAACCCCAACCAGTAAGGAACAGTAGATAGCCCCCACCCAGTGAGGAACAGCAGATAGCCCCCACCTATTGAGGAACAGTAGACAGCCCCCTCCCAGTGAGGAGTAGGAGACAGCCCCCAGCCAGTGCGGGACAGTGGATATCCCTCATCCAGTGAAGAACTGTAAACAGCTCCCACCCAGTGAGGGACAGCAGATAAACCTCACCCAGTAAGGAACGGTAGATAACCTCCATCCAGCGAGGAACAGCATACAGCCCCCACCCAGTGAGGGACAGTAGATAACCACCACTCAGTGAGGAACAGTAGATAGCCCCCACCCAGTGAGGAACAGTAGACAGCCCTTACCCAGTGAGGGACATTAGATAACCCCCTACCTAGTGAGGAATAGACGATAGCCGCCCACTGAGGGACAGTAGATTACCCCCTGCCCAGTGAGGAACAGTAGATAGCCCTCACCCAGTGAGTAACAGTAGATAACCCACACCGAGTGAGGAACAGTAGGTAGCCCCCACACACTAAGGAACAGTAGATTGCCTCCACCTGGTGAAGAATAGTGAATAGCCCCACCTAGTGAGGGGTAGGAGACAGCCTCCACCCAGTGAGGGACAGCTGATAATCCACACCCAGTGAGGAACAGTGGATAACCCCCCCCCCAGTGAAGAACTGTAGACATCCCCACCTAGTGAGGAACATTAGATAACCCCATCCAGTGAGGAACAGCAGATAGCCCCCACAAAGTGTGGGACAGTAGATAACCCCCACCCAGTGAGGAACAGTAGATAGCCCCCACTCAGTGAGGGACAGTAGATAGCCCCCACCCAGTGAGGAACAGTAGGTAGCCCCAACACAGTGAGGAACTGTAGATAGCCCCCACCCAGTGAGGAACAGTGGATAATGGATAACCCCCATCCAGTGAGGAACAGCAGATAGCCCCCAGACACCGAGGAACAATAGACAGTCCCCACCTAGAGAGGAACAGTAGATAAATATCCCCCACCAGTGAGGAGCAGTGGAAAGCCCACACCCAGTGAGGGACAGTAGATAGCCCTACCCAGTGATGAACAACAGATAGCCCCCACACAGTGAGGAACAGTAGATAACCCCCAACCAGTGAGGAACAGTAGATAGCTCCCGCCCAGTGAGGGACAGTAGATAACCCCAACTCAATGAAGAACAGTAGATAACCCCCATCCGTGAGGAACAGTAGATAGACCCCACCCAGTGAGGGACAGTAGATAACCCTCACCCAGTGAGGAACAGTAGACAGCCCTCACCCAGCGCGGAACAGTAGGCAGCCTTCACCCACTGAGGGGTAGAAGACAGCCTCCACCTAGTGACGGACAGCAGATAATCCCCACCCGGTGAGAAACAGTAGATAACCCCCAGTCCACTGAGAAACAGCAGATAGCCTCCATCCAGTGACGGACAGTAGATAACCCCCAGCCAGTGAGGAAGAGTAGATAGCCCCCACCCAGTGAGGAGTAGGAAACAGCTCAACCCAGTGAGATACAATAGATAACCCCCATCCGCTGAGGAACAGCAGACAGCCCTCACATAGTGAGGAACAAGAGATAGCCCCGACACAGTGAGGACCTAGTGAGGAACAGTAGAAAGCCCGCACCAGTGAGGAACAGTAGAAAGCCCGCACCAGTGAGGGACAGTAGACAGCCCCTGCTCAGTGAGGAACAATTAAAAATCCCCAACCAGTGAGGAACAGTAGATAATCCCCACCCATTGAGGGACAGTAGACAGCCCCCTCCCAGTGAGGAACAGTAGATAGCCCCCATCCAAGATGGGTAGTAGATAGCCCCAACCAGTGAAGGACAATAGACAGCCCCCATCCAGTGAGGAACAGTAGATAGCCCCCAACCAGTGAGGAGCAATAAACCCCCACATAGTGAGGAACAGTAGATAGCCCCCAACCAGTGGTGAATATGAGAGTGGACGTCATTTGTGAAGACAACGCTCCTGTAAGGATAACAGCCTCCAGTAACACCCTTCCAAAACATACCCGCCTTGCGCAGTCAGAGGCATCCAGACCCAACAGCTATGAAGGAGACGAGAGCAGATCAACATGTCTACAACTGTGGTCCATATTGAGAGTGAAACTGAGCGACGTTGTTATGTAGGGCGACGAGGTAAAGCACCAGTAGAACCACACACAAAAGAAATAAAAATTAGGCCACACGCTAACATTACGAGGCTTAATAGTAGACCACTAAAACAGGAAGGTTACATAAGGTAAAGCAGGCCTGACAAACTTGTACAGACACCGGTACCCGTGGAGGAGGCAAAAACTGCATCCGGTAAAGGCTACTATAATCCGTCCTATGTTAAACGTCTCCCCAGGACCCACTCACCTTGCCTCCACATCATGTATGCTGGTGTTGTAGAGGGTACAAAGTAAGGCACTACGATTCGTCACCCGTGAAACCTCCCCACACATTGAAAATACTGAAGAGAAACATCACAGACTTTATAGAAAACTGGCTAACACATTTCTGAGAGAAAGTCTCAAAAATATGGTATAAACTAGGGGAAAACGAAGACATAGATTACAGACATACTTCCAAGACCTCTACAGAAGCACAAGTACGTGCCCTTGGTTCCCACGAAGCCTCAGATCCCTGAAAAGAAGCATCAGTTAACTATCGACATACACAGTGAGCAGCTCTTAGCCTGCCTCAGCTACTTTCGTTTCCACATCAACACACAGCATCACGACGCAAACACAACCCCCAGTCTACCGGGGGTATTGACATAACGTACCAAAAATACATATCTAGCAAATTACTCAGGCAACTCAATTAATATAATCCATGTTTCTCTACATTCTTGAACTATTTTCTATGTCTCCACTACACCTTCCTCGTCAAACCGCTTCGCTATATTTTTTCCACAACCACCCAATAAAAACAGTGAGAGGCGAGGAATTATTATTAAGTGGGTCGCGCGCGGCCCACTCATTCACCCTCCTCTCACTTTCATTCTATCCAGTGTTTAGCAGGCTGAAAAAGAAGGAATTTGACAGGGAAGGTAAAGTGGGGAAACAGAGGACAGTTGTGAGTGTCAAGATGTATAACCTGGACGCCAGACACGTAATAAATTCGTCCATATAGACTTCGTAGCAGGCATGTATTTTTCACGATAGTGTTCGCCATGTTTGTTCTGCAGTCAAAATTTTAGATATGTGTGCAGTTTGTGTCTTCGTTGTCTACTAGTTTCTTCAATATCTTTACTGCTTTTCTTGAAGACATACCAATAAATTTTATGTTTAACAGCAAATGATAGGGTAAGAGAGAGATGTGGTAATTAGAGGGGTATGAATGAGAGAGCTGAAGAGGGTGTGCCGAAATTGGTACGGACTTTTAGAGAGGTTAAGTAAGAGGGGATACATATTGACAGTAGCCTATACCACATCTGGATCTTACGTCCCCGAAAGATGCCATAATCTAAAGACAAACTATTGACGGCTACTTTGCCCTACGTAGCTCTCTTGTTACTAACAGTTTACAATTAAGCCTCGCAATGCTAGTATCTGGGGCTCTTCCGCTGCATTATCTGATTTCTCTCTATCAATATTGTCAAGTTTCACTAGTCCTTGCTCCACAGTCGTAAACTTGTTAATGTCTGCTGTTCTTATTTTCAAGTCTCTTTTGTGCCCTTTACTTGGGTATGCTCAGGGAGCGTGTCACTGAAGATTACCATTTATGTGGCGTCGTTTGCATAAATGATTCCCATGTTCGTGCTGTATTCTGAGGAAGGGATGTCTGGTACGCAAGACTGAAACAGCGTTGGTGGTAGGACGCTGCCTTGAAGGACTCCGCTTGGCGATGGAAAGTGATAGTTCTGTGTCTATGGTTTCCCGCGATGGAACTCTGGTTAAGGAAGTGTTACGCATTAATCTCCCTGTACATTTTGAAATATTTAGCTGTAACGAGTTTTACTGGAGACCATTCGTCCATACTGGAGACCAGTCGTCCATGCTGGAAACCAGTCGTCCACACTGGAGACCAGTTGTCCACACTAGAGACAAGTTGCCCACACGGGTGACCAGTCGTCCACAATGGTGACTTATCGTCCACACTGGAGACCAGATGTCCACACTAGAGACCAGTCGTTCAAACTGGTGACCAGTCGTCCACACTGGTGACCAGTCGTCCACACTGGTGACCTTTCGTCCACAGTGGTGACCATTGTTAAGATTGACCTCAGACCTGTGGCTCTCACATCAGTTGTGATGAAATGCTTTGAAGTCATTTTTAAAAACTGTCTATTCAAATATGTAGATTCTGTCAGAGATACTGTGCAGTTTGCATAATGTAAAGGGAGAGGTGTTGAAGTTGCAACAATAATACTATTACATCAGACTGCACATTTTGACAAGCCTAACACTTATGCAAAAGATTTATTGATTTCAGTAGTGCATTCAGTACTATACAACCTCATATTGTGTGAAAGAAATTACATTGTTTAAAGGTAAATAGGAGCCTCATTTCTTGGATATATAGTTAACTAACAAATAGACCTCAGTTTGTAAGATTTAGAAATTTCAAATCTTATACCATATTTACAAACACTGGTGCTCCACAGGGCTGTGCTATATAGACTTTATCATTTACTATATATACAAATGAATGCACTAGTAACTATGGAACCTGTTCTGTTATCATTTATAATGATGATACAGTGATTATTGGAAAAATAAGGAATGAATATAAACGTGAATAACGGGCTCAAGTTAATGACTTTGTTCAGTGGTGTGATGAAAATTACTTGAATCTGAATATCAAAAAGACCAAAGAAGTGGTGATAGACATTCGCAGGAAGGAAAAGTGCACTAAACAACTAATTATCAAAGGAGAGCAAGTAGATATTGTGCACGATTATAAATACTTGGGTTTGATTATTGATGGTAGTCTAAATGGTGATGTTAACTCTAAAAAGGTTTATGGAAAATGTATGCAAAGAATTCAGTTTTTAAGAGTTTTAAAAAACTTGAAAGTTGATAGGACTATTCTTTCTATGTTCTATAGGTCAGTCGTAGAGTCAATACTTTGTTTTTGTATAGCATCATGTTTTGGATGTTTAAGTGTAAAAAATAAGAATAAGTTTTGGAAAATCGTAAAGATAGCTAGTAAATTGGGTGCTAATGTAATTGCACTTGATGCATTATATTCAAGATATGTTTTTAATTCAACTGACAGAATTATGAATGATTCTCACCATCCTTTGAATAATAATTGTGTTTTTAAGATCAAGAAAAAACTGTGTGTACCATTGCAAAAAAAAAAAAAACTTGCAGATATAAGAATTTATTTGTACCAGGAAGTATTAAATTCTACAATCATGTAAATTCAAAAAGATAATTGCTCATTGTTTGTAATAGTATTGATGTTGGTATGTGTATGATAATGACGCTGAAGCAAATTTCTTGTCTTTTAATGTATATTTATACTTTTAGCTACCGTACTTTTACATTATTATTTTCTTTTACCTTGTTTATGAGAATGAATGTGCATTATAACATGGTTGTGGATCCACAAAGATTTTCAATTTGCATTATGCGATACAAATTGACTAAATAAAGTATATCTATCATCATTATCACTGAACACATTCAGCAAACTTAGAAAATAATCACTACCTCCTCTTTATCTCATACCTGCCTGTATCCACTCCTTCATTTGCTCCCTTCACTGATGTTCCCAGTTGTTCTCTCGTTTTCCTCACACAATTAATCTCCTTTCAATATATTTTCATATTCTCCCTGAAGTTTGCTAATACCCTTTGCACCCTAATCTTGACCTCATTTTGCTGTTTCTGTGCATCTTCTAATCACCTGCACCACTTCCCTGCAAATAGCACTCATCCAACAATCTTTTCTTTTTAATTAGCAGTAAAGTTCCTCATCGCATCACTGACTGGCCTTTTTCACATGCTTATCTTCCGTGTGCCACACACACTCCTCGCGCACGTACAAACAGTACTTCCCTAAATTCTTCCCATTCCTCACTCACTCCCCTAACTTCATTTGATCTCACCTTTCGCCAGTTCATGCTCAGTCTCCCTGGGTATCTCTTCACACAAGCCCCTTTCTCGAGGTCATTCACTGTAACCACCCTCTTCCCAACATATGATTTCCCTTTTTCTAAGAGCCTCTTCAAACCTTCACCCTCGCCTCCACTAAGCAACGATCAGCCATCCCACCAGCTGCCCCTCTCAGGACAGTCACATCCTTTGCACGCCAATCAATTAATATATAATCCAGTAATGCCCCCTAACCATCTCCATGCTCACCCATGTGCTCAGGTAATGTCCCTGTCTCTAAACCAGGTATCCCCAATAACCAGTCCTATTTCTGCACACAACTCCTCAAGCTCTTCACCATTTTCTTTCACATTACAACCCATTACCCCCCTCCCCACCAAAAAAAAAGAAGTTTACCCTCAAGTGCCACATTACCCACTCTAGCATTCACACCACCAATCACCTCTACTGGATCTTTTGCGTTAAGATTGCTGACATTTACTCAGCTCCTTCAAAAACACCTGCATTACACACACACACACACACACACACACACACACATATATATATATATATATATATATATATATATATATATATAT
>JAYMFT010129102.1:0-13077 GCA_038088735.1 Panulirus argus | reverse complement strand
TCTCTTCTCTTCTCTTCTCTTCTCTCTCTCTCTCTCTCTCTCTCTCTCTCTCTCTCTCTCTCAGGTCCCTACAGTGGCTGCCTGTTTGCTTCATAAATACATACGGACTTTTGTAGCCATTCTGGAGCGCGTCTCCCGGGGCTGGTGTATGGTGGTGGTCCCCCCCCCCTCCCCCGGGTCACTTCCCTGGGTTCCTCCTCAGTCCTCCTGTGTGGAGCAGCAGCCCCCCTGGGCTCGTGGGGTGCCCCTCCGTGGTGCAGGTCTCTCCCACCTCCCCGTTCGCCTCACTAGGGGGCCGCGGGTCTCTTCGTGCCGAGGACTGCCTGTAGAGCAGGTTCCCAGTCGCCTCCTCAGACCCGTAGGATCCTCTTTAGGTGTATAGGATGGCTTGCTCCTTGAGGACTTGGGGGGGGGGTCAGGCTGGCTCGGAGAGAGGGAGGAGGAGGAGGAGCAGCAGCAGCGGCAGGACAACTCTCGTGGTGGTGGTGGTGTAGGAAAGGCATCTTTAACGCCCGCCATTGTTATCAGCTATGTTGGTTGTCTCACTCACACCGCCGCCGCCTGCTCCTGCCTTCGGGATTATCTCCGCACGTCCTGATTATTCTACACGACGCGTCCTGCCTTGTAATTACCACGCACGACGCGTCCTGCCTTGTAATTATCACACACGACGCGTCCTGCCTTGTAATTATCACACACGACGCGTCCTGCCTTGTAATCATCACACACGACGCGTCCTGCCTTGTAATCATCACACACGACGCGTCCTGCCTTGTAATTATCATACAGGAGGCATCCTGCCTCCTTACTCTCTCTCTCTCTCTCTCTCTCAAAAGCTTCCTGCGTCTTGATCCTCCTGCCCGAGAGCTATCTCGCCTTCCCGATTTTCCCACCACTTGTTAACCTCCCTCCTGATTTCCCCAAGAATCTTATCGTTCTGTGCCATCAGGCATCCCCCAATACCAGGCATCATAGGGAGGAGGGGACCCGTGGGTGGGTAGCTGCCGGTAGCAAGAGTGATGAGAGGGAAGCTGTACGTTAGCAAACTCAGGGATGGGGTGAAAGTAGTTGGAAGTGGGAAAGAGAGAAGCTGGGGGAGAGAAGAAGAGGCAAGGGAGACGAAGAGAGAGCGATAGATAGATAGAGAGAGAGAGAGAGAGTCTCTTCGGAAGCTGGGGGAGAGAAGAAGAGGCAAGGGAGACGAAGAGAGAGTGATAGATAGAGAGAGAGAGAGAGAGTCTCTTCGAAAGCTGGGGGAGAGAATAAGAGGCAAGAGAGACGAAGAGAGAGCGATAGATAGAGAGAGAGAGAGAGAAGAGTCTCTTCGGAAAAGAAGAAAAGTTTCGTGGAAGGGGAAGAGAGAGAGACAGACACACACACACCTGGGAGACGTGTGTGTTGGGAGTGGGCCAGCAAAGTTAAATTGCTTTGTTTCAGGCAAAAAAAAAAAAATGCACGAGTGGAAAAGTTAGCGGAGAATCATGTTAATATTTGCTCCGCACTTAACATTTCGCGAGGGAAAAAAAAAAAAACTATGTTTGCCTTGGTCAAAAATGTGTTCCATACCCAGCCGGTCCGAGGAATGTTTACGTCGCCAGAGGCGACGTAAACACACGAAGCATGTGTGTGTCTGTGTGTGTGATTACTATTTGTGTGCTACGGAGAGCGAGTTTTACACACGTGGTGCCCCGTCTCTCAACCTTGTATATATCTATCGTGTCTTCACTCATTTGTTTACACACACATACACACAGAACCAACCTAAGGCAGGTGCCCATTTTACCGACCATCCCCTGAGGGAAGGATGAACAGCTGGGACTGACAATAGGCCGACTGCCTCAGCCAGGATTTGAACCTTGGGCGGGCCCGTGCGTGAATCACGGTCAGCAACGCCAGCCACTACGCCTACGGAAACCCGTGCGAGTGTGTGTGTGTAAACATCAACGGGTTCCTCTGGTGAGTTGTCACCCCCGAGGGAGAAAGAGAGAGAGAGAAAAGTGGCTTTCGACGAACGAGGCTGTATCATCGCCAGAGGAAGGAAAAGAAAAAAGGAAAAATTAAAGGTCTTTACGGAACTTCCGCTCCCAGAGCGGTTGGTCAGCCACATCTGTCCTCCTCAAAGACCATAACTTTGCCCTCCCCCCCCCCCCAACGACCATTTCTCTTGCAGGGATTATCTCGAACTGGAGTTCCCGAAATGTGAACACACATCGTCCTCCCTTAGGTAAACGGTAATAATTACTTTATCGGGAGATGATGAGGTTATCCACTCCCGCGGGATCGGTTATCGGATCCGGGAGAGGTGGGGTGGGGGGGAAGGAAGAGTCTTTGGGGTTGCGTAAATCGTCGCGGCGGAGGGCTGGAGTTATTGTGCGCCAGGAGTTTAGTCGCCAGACTCGAGAGGTTAGCACGTCCTACTTAAGGAGCTAAGTTATTGATCTTATCCGCCAACAATGCACTAGCGACGTACACACATACCCTGGCACATGTGTGTGTGTGTGTGTGCGTGGTCGCTCAGATAGGTGCCTGTCTGTATTTACTTCAATGTGTATTGCTTGTGTGTGTTTGTGTGTGTGCGCTGGAGTGCGGACGTGTAGTTTTGTGTGCACGCGTGCGTTGTGCTGAATGTATATGAATCTACATGTTGGTGTACGGATCCAGTGGCTGGGTGATCGTTTCGCATCACCACTGCTGGGATGCTTTTGGCGTGTCTGCGCATTCCCGTTCTCTTCAACGTGGTGTACGTGTGAATCACATCGTTGCTGCTATTTCCTAGGGGTCCCAGACCAGACTACGACCCGTCCACCACCACCACCACCACCACAGCAACATATGAACGTCTTCACTACCACAACCCACCAGCTACACACACACACACACACAGAACACGTGCTTACCCACAAGCCAATTCGTTCTCCCCTGTTTTCACATCAGCTCAACTGCCTATCTGCCCACGTCCACCCGTTGCCGTGGGTAAACCACCCCCTCCCCATATCTATATCAATCCTGGATGCTCTTGTCTCAGACCTCTCGAGCCATAACCATATTTTTCTCGTCTTACCCAATCCCATATCTGTCGTCTGTTTACCGCATATATACGTAAACGCGGCAGGACTCCCGTCATTTTGTCTCCCGCCCAAGACGAGGCGAGCGACCCATCACCCTCCTCCGTCCTCACCTCTTGGGGATAGTCCGCCGCTCTTGCCGTGGTCAGCCAGAAGTGACAGAGTTCGTGTCCTCGTTCATCACGCCAGCCTCTCCCGGTCTGATTGCCGCGCCTCACACTCCCATGCTGCTTCCTCCCTCCTCTTCTCCCTCCCCTCCCCTTCCCCCTCTCAAGCCGGTTCCCCTCCCCAGAGAGAGAGAGAGAGTCCGACTCCCATAGAGTTCAGCCCTCGTGCTTCCCCTCCCACAATCACACACACACACACACACATACACTTTCCACCCCTCCCTTCTCTCCTCAGTCCTTCTCCCTCCCCCTCCCCCCTCTTCCCCTACTTTGGCACCCACTATCCACACTCAACAAGTTTTAATTAGTTAGAGAAACTTTTTTTAAGGCCATTTATAAAGTTTCAAAAAGATGGGATTCACAGCTACATACATTAATAAATGAGGTTTTTTTTTCTGGTCACTTTAGTGTAACGTATATATATCGTAATTTCGCTGTGATTGATGACTTGATGATGCAACTTCCCAAATATTCCAAGATTAGGGCTACCGGAAGAGTATGTTAATGAGGGTAATTAGTGAAGGCTACCTCATCCCCCCCACCACCTGGCCCACAGACTCACACGTGTATGGCCCACTGACCCGGACGCAGGTATTTGCCCGTGACGCAGCCTGGCCCTGTACCAGCCACACTCCCACTACCTACCGTACCGTCGTCGCCCCGGTACCTACCACACTACCACTGCCTGCAGTGCCGTCGCCCCGGTACCTGCCACACCACCAGTACCCGCCATACCGTCGCCCCGGTACTGAGAAACGCTGGTTTGACCTCAGGTACCTCTGAAGGACCGACTCCGAGTGCACGGGAACGCCCCCTCGAACCCTCCTGCTGGGTCATTGTAAGTAATTGTTCCAGTAATGTGGCCCTTGGGTGACTGGGGGTCCGGTGGGACTCCTCTGGCTGGAGACCGCGGCTTGGGGCTTCTCCCAGCAGGAACCGCGTCTGGAGGCTTCGTCCAGAATGGGCCACGTCTGGAGGATTCGTCCAGCAGGGACCGCGTCTGGAGGCTTCGTCCAAATGGGCCGCGTCTGGAGGCTTCGTCCAGCAGGGGCCGCCTCGGCTGGAGGCCTCGTCCAGCAGGGGCCGCCTCGGCTGGAGGCTTCGTCCAGCAGGGGCCGCCTCGGCTGGAGGCTTCGTCCAGCAGGGAGCGCGACTGAAGCCTTCGGTTGCCACCGATTGATAAACTTCACTCCCGGCCGCTCGAACCGATTCCGATTCCTCGAATTTTCCTCGCAAAATGTTGGCGTGTGAGACGAGCGATGGAGGACACAACATTTTAAACTTATGAGCCTGGCGGTTATTGAGACTTGTTTGCTATTGATATTGATAACTTTATTTACGGTTATATATAGCATGTAGCGTTCCCGAACATGGGAGGAGGAGGAGGAGGGCGCTCTCTCTACATCCCTGTGTGTGTGCACCCGTCGTCTTCAGAGCCCTCACATATTTTCCCGGCTTAACCCCTCTCTATTCTACAGCTGCCGTAGTTCCCTCGATGTACTTCACCCACGGTATTTATCATACATCATGGGAAGTTATCGATTACAGACGTGACTTTAATTAAGCATTGAAGGAAGCTGGTGAAGTTTCCCCGAACAGATTCTTCCACGACATGAAGGCCTCGTGGCAAGAGAGACGTGTGTGTGTGTTGTGGTGTATTGACGGGCTGGAGTGAGTGCGTGATGACGGGACCCCCGCCTCCTGCAGCAGCGTCGACCCGCCCGCTCCACCTGAGTGACGGAACTTCAAACTTTCGACTGACATGACCCAGACAAATGGCCACCGTGGCTCGAACCCCCCACCTACCCACCCACTCCACCCCAAGAGTGGTGACACTGGGACTCTTGCGTGTTGCCATCAGTCAGCGCCCTATTAAGACCAACTTCTCCCATCCGACCACCCAGGACCTACACGGCTCTCCTCCTCCTCTTGCCTTCCTGCCTCCTGTCACCCTCACGTTCTGGGGAAGGTGTTGGTTTTGGCTACCATCCCCTTTCCTCTCCTTCACGCCACTACCTTCCCCCCCCCCACACACACACTCCTCTCAGGCCGCCCCTCACCACCCACGCCCCCGGCTGGCACGGTGGGAGGGCGGCCGTCTGCTGCCGCAGTCAGCAGCATCAAGTTGGCGGAGGGCCCTCGATGGGCGAGGGATGGGTGATGTGGTGACAACATCCTGTGTGGAAAGAGGTGGCGGAATACACACACACACACACAAACCACGGGCCTCCATGGTGTAGTGGTTAGCATTACTGACCACGAGCCTGTACGGGCCCGCATGAGGTCGAATCCTGGGCGAGACAGTCGGCCCACAGCCATTGCTAGTTGTTCGTCTTCCACTTGGGGCTGGTCGGTAAATGGGTTCCTGGCTTCGGCTGGTGTGTGTGTGTGTGTATGTACACACAGGAGTAAAGGCACGGTACATATAGACGATGTTAAGAGATGGGATAACACGAGTGTGAAAAACTCTCTCCCTTTGGCACAAGAATAATAGTCAAAAACACTTGTCAGATGTTTTTTGTCTCTCTTCTCTTTCGAGGAGTTAGCAGTCTTGCAACAGCCTGTATTCCTTAGCGTGATATTTAGTTGTCTTGCCGCGTGACAGTATTGGACAGAGGTGCAATAACATTGGTTGTAGACTCGGCATAACTTCCCTGGCCCAGAAACCGATCTAATCCGCCAAGCAATATTCCGTGTTATTTTTCCCATTTTCTTTGGTAGTGGAGGGAAATTCTCTCGACCGGTCAGGAAGGAAATGGAAGGCTGTGTTCTCATTAGTGGCACTGTGACTCACGCGAAAATATATTTGTTTCTGTTCGGCCTGGGTGAAGAAACCCCCCAAAATTATTTAGGTTTAGAGAGAAATAAAAAAGAAGTTTTCTACACGAAGAGCCATTTTATTCATGATCTAAGAACATTTTTTAAGGTGTTCCAACAACGGCTGTGTTTGCCCTTGATGGCGTAGAGGTCAGCTCTGGATGGGTGAAATTGGGGATTTCAGTTGGATTTTGTTGCAAGAGTGGGTTGCCCGCCCGGGACTCACACACGCACACAAATGGGCCTCCATCATGTAATGGTTAGCGTTTACTGACCATGAGTCAGCACGGGCCTGCCGGGGTCGGGCCCTTATGAGTTCGATTCCTGGGCGCGGCAGTCGGCCCACACCCAAACGGACCCCCCACAATCCCAACAGTCTTGGCCCAACCCGATCTCTAGGGGTAGAAGGACTTGGTTCATCATCACACCTGAAGACCTAAGGCTACCGGCTGCAGCAGCTCCGCCAGTTACGAAGGAGCGGCGGAGGGGGACGCCCGCCCGGTGATGCTGTTGCTGTTTGCAACATCCAAGGAATCAGGCTGGTAAAAAAATAAGGCTGCGTTACCATTTGCCGAAGGCTGTGACGGCCTGAACAACACGGACGACCGTCACTGAGCCTCTGAGACGTAAGTGTGTCTTTTACGAACGGAATCTTCCTTTTTCAGGATTCTCGAGGGTGAGCTTAGCGGCCGTACTCAAGGCTGGTGATGTAATCTTTGGGAATCTGTGGCTCTGGTCTTGGCTGGGTGACGTCTCCATCAACAGGTGGAATTAGGAGGGGGGGGGGGAGAGAGAGCGAGGCCGCTGGCTGGCTTGTCTGGCCAAAGGGAACTTAGTGAGTTTTTACCTTCGTCGACCAGACCTGGCGCAGCCTCCGCCACCTCTTCCGTCCAGCTGCCTGGTATTGTTATCATTTAACCTGTTTCTTGCCCTCATACTCCACAAGTCAATACGTCCGGTATTCCCAGTGTTGTTTCCCTTACTTTGAAAATTTTCACAAACTACCGTAAATAGGACTCTTATGCACCTGTCATTTCTTATATTCTGGCTTGTGCGTATCCTTTAGGATAATATTATCGAATCCTGGAACGCACGTAACCGATCCAACACCCCGGCGGTGTCTGTGGTCTTAAGGGACGCGGGGTGTATAATGGAGTCGGTTAAAGGTGTGTGACGGAGCAGCCTGGGTTATGCGAAGTGTGTGTGTGTGTGGCGTAGTTGGCTGAGGTGTGGCGCGGATTGTCGTTGTGGTGCACAAGGCTCCGGCTCGTTGGTTACGGATCGAGGCCGTCACACCAGCGAGTGAGTCCCTGTGGGTGGGTCTCTTTCTCTCTCTCTCTCTCTCTCTCTCTCTCTCTCTCTCTCTCTCTCTCTTCAAGACGATGCTCCGACCCCCAACACTTACTTCCCCGAGCTTTGCTTCAGACGACCCTCGTGCTCTCTCACGCTCCCCCTAACGTGATGGGAGTTGAACCCATCCACCCACCCACCCACCCTCCTCCTGGAAGCAGCCAAGCTACGTTTAGGCGGGACTGGTTCTGGCCGGACTGATCCACCTCAGATGTCCACTCAAGGTAACAGCTGTTGGCAGAGGTGGGTCGGACGGTAGCGGGAAGCAACCAGCAGCCAGCCGGCCTCGCCTCGCCTCGCATGCCAGCCATGCCTATCTTACTGCTTGTCGTCTCCCTCGGAGGAAAACATTGTCCTCGCTCAGTTCCTTATTCCCATTCTTTCCGGTAATAAGCGGCTTGGCCCTAGCCCTTAACCCGAAGGTGTAGGGAAGATGCGTTTGGTGATCTGTCTCTCTCTCTCTCTCTCCCTCTCTCTCTTTGCGTCGTGGACGTTGTGTCGAGCGACAGGGCGGAGGTGTGGACAGTTGCGTCGTTTGTTTCTTTACCTACATTGCCAGGCTTTGGCTGGACCTCTCCACCATCTCGTGACTCTTCTCACAGCTCCGTCCTTCACCTTTTTTTTTTTTAAAGAAAGACACCTTTTCCACTTTCTCAAAAAATAGCCTTTGTCTCAATACTTCACTATCTCTTTAGGCCCCCCCCCGTTTTTTTTTTTATGTGTATTTTAAGGCCTGGCTTCGGTGTGGGCTTTTGTTTGTAGCTGAAGGCTTTTACGACGAAGAGTCAGAAATCTCACTAACTTGTGCAAAGACCTAAAATTTAAGATTTTTTTGTAAGGAAAGTTCAAGGAATTTTTTTTTTTTATGCTTTATTGCAGAATGTAAACGTTCATGTGATGTGAAAGTACACTAGCACGTGATGGAGGAGAGTATCATTGTGAGGTAACGTCTATATCGAGGAGCCTACCGACCAAAGAGTGAATTACGATGATGAAATGTGACCGATTAAAGACTACCAGTCCACTTGCACTGTTGCGTCACTGAATTTCATGTTTATAGCAGTGATGGAATCTGCATTGTTTAGTGGGGAAAGGATCTTTGTGTATAGGAGTGATGGAATACTCTTTGTACAGCAGTGAAAGAATCTGCTGCGTACGGCAGTGAAAAAATATTCTTTTTATAGAGCTATGAAAGAATCTGCTGTGTATAGCAGTGAAAAAATATTCTTTGTATTTTTGTATAGCAGTGAAAGAATGCACGTTTGTATAGCGATTGAAAGCTGCAGTCTTTTGTCTTGTACCAGCGGTATATACGGGTGTGGGGATGAAGTAATCATTGTGTAGGTAAAATGTAATCATTGTATAGATAAGATGTAATCATGGTATAGGGTGTAATTAGGATATATATTCATCTTGTGGCACTATAAGTTAAGTGTAGGCACTGAGCTGGCACTGTCTGGGCTAATTATAAGCGGGCCCGTTATAACGACAGTTTAAAGTTATTAGGTAGCGCCGAGCAAGCCTTGTGGCACGGGCACTGTGGAAGCGCCGTCGGCATTATCTTGAGCACTCTATAGGCACTGCCATATTAACGAAGACTGAATCCACGCTCATTACTGGCAATGAATGGGCTAACTAGAAGTAGTGGTTTAGACAGTTTATAGCCACAGTCTGAGCAGTACTGGACGGTCTATTGGTGATGTATTATCACGAGTAATCAGACGGAAGTCCTGTATTCCACTTCCGTAAATCTCTCAACCAACTTTTCTCATAAAACAGGTTTCCGCAAAAATGGAAACAGATTGCAGGCTGTATTCCGATGCGCGAGTCAGGGAAAAATTTATGTGGCTCAAGTTACGCAGTCTGCGCTAAGTGGGGCTTATCTCTGACCAGTACGGGTGCCCGGTAGTCGGAGTTTTACCGTGGCGAATGTGGTTTTATTTGGCCAGTAGGGTGTCCTTGAATAGGATTTCATTCTGAACAGTGGGATACCGTAATTGCGGGGGTTTAGATGAGACGAGTGGGAGATGCCGTTGATTGTGGGTTCTTTTTCCTGATGAGTAGGTTGTCCGTGAGTGAGAGTTTGATCCTTTGGGGTAACGGGAGGAGTCTTTTTTTTATTTTTTCCCCGGGGGCCTTACCCACGTGGGTTCGAATCCTGGGTGCGGTAGTCAAGACCCCACAACCAATCCCAGCTGTTCATCCTCCCCTCGGGACTGGTCGACAGATGGGTACCTTGCTCAGACTAGTGTGTATGTGTGTGTGTGTGTTTGTATAGACACATTGGGGGAAATACACGTTACATATATACGAGATTAAGAGACGGGGCAACACGAGTGTAAAGCTCTCCCTCCTCATGACAGAGAGGTAGTAATCATGCCATTCAGAAGTTTAAAAAGTTGTACGATGGAGAAAGTTCAAGAGATGGGTTGCCCACGAGCAGAGAACTCGCGCTTCCCATACTGTGGCACACACATACGCAATTGCAAACACACACAACACACACACACACACACACACATTACAACACTCTTCCCGTTGATCTCGTGATTAGAACCGATAGCGTCCGTAAATAACTGAAGAGCTACGACTCCACACACAACCCCCCCCGAAAAAATTACTGAAGTGAAAGAAAGTTTGTGAAAATATCACCGTCTCACGTAATAATGAAGAGAAGAGAAAAGTTAGTATGAGAGGGGAGTGGGGGGGTGGGGATGGACCTGGGGTCTCCAGGTCCCATTTATTTTTTCGAAGGGAATGGTTTGTGTGAGTGTATGAGGGATGTTATTAGGTCCGCCTCACTCGTAAGATACATCACCCCTGGGCCGGGAGGAACTCGTAATTACTGGAGGATCAGGTCGTCCAGTACTCGTTACCAGGTGGGGTTCGGCTGGGGGGGGGGGTGGAATCCCCCACCCCACCCCACCCCCAGCCTGGACTCGGGGACCATTTAGGAAAATTGCTTGATTTTATTGCAGTATAAAGTTTGCAAGTGGTGCGAGAGAGAGAGAGAGAGAGTTGTGGGGTCATGTCATGGGTCTGGTGGGACGAGGGGGGGGATGTGTATATATGTCTGTCTTTGTGTGTGTTTGTGATTACCATTTGTGTGTTACAGGGAGAGTTGTTTTTACACTCGTGTTACTAAGTCTATTTTAACCTTATACATTTGGACCATATTATTACTCTATACACACACACACACACACACCCGCCTATTCCAGGTACCCATTCCTCTGCCAGACCTGAGAGGAGGATGAACAGCTGGGTTGGCTGTGGGCCGACTGCCGAGCCCAGGATTCGAACCCGAGCGGGCTTGTGTCAGCGTGTGTCTGCTGCCTGCCTCCTACAGCCTACCAGTCAGTTTGCTAGCCGCCCACTACCTTCCTGTCCAACCTACCCACTCTGCCACCCACTGCTGACCGCCCTCCGCCCATCCTGCCGCCCAGGCCGGCAAGTAATGACCAACTTAAGGAGCACACTGTGTGCCGGACGGGACCCGGGGAACACTTCAGGTTTAATCAGGCTAAGTAAAGAGGACGATGGACGGACAACACGGCCATAATGCTGGCCTGTCTCACGACCTGGGGGGTGGAGGGGGGAGTGTGGCGATGGAAAAAAGGGGGGGGGGGAGAGAGGAAGTGCCGGACGCATCATGGAAAGGGACGGGACGGATTGTGGCGGGACGGGAGGATCGGGGATGGCGCCAAGCCTCATTCCCGTTCCTCCCGGCGCCTGGTGTTGTCATTTGGGTGTTTAAGCTGTGCTGGTAGCCCAGGTTCCTCCTGCCAGCCGAGTAGTCTCTGTACAAGGCCAGATCTCCCTCTCTACGGACTCGTGGAAAGGTAGTCTCTCTCACTCGCAAGGTAGTCTTCTCTCTCTCTCTCTCTCTCTCTCTCTCTCTCTCTCTCTCTCTCTCTCTCTCTCTCTCTCTCTCTCTCTAGCATCTAAGGAAGCACAAAGGGGCTTATAGGGAAGGTACGCAGAGAGGGGGCGATAAAGCTGGAAGCAGAATTAAGAGACTCGAGTTACACGGAAAAGCTTAGAGACCTTAGAATAGTCCACTGTGGAAGAGAGAGAGAAAGGTAACCCGATCATAACCTTTAAGTATTTTAACTCTATTGATGGCGTTAGAGGTGTAGGGATACAACAACCAGAGGAAGAAGTGTTGTTACAGTTTGTGACGTGATGGATGAACTGAATGAGACAACTGTGACTCCGGACAGCACGCAGAGTTGAAGAAGTTGTATGACAAATGGTGTTCACGAGACAAGTCCACGAGTGTAGGACTTCCTCCCCGTACAGTACAAATGAATAGGTAATTACACACACACACACACACACGAACTACCCATCTCGGAAGTCT
This sequence comes from Panulirus argus, assembly GCA_038088735.1. Classification (NCBI taxonomy): domain Eukaryota; kingdom Metazoa; phylum Arthropoda; class Malacostraca; order Decapoda; family Palinuridae; genus Panulirus; species Panulirus argus. The sequence goes on along the minus strand of JAYMFT010129102.1, from coordinate 1,315 downwards.
TCTCGTCTGGCAAATTTACATCATTTTGGAATCAGTTTGCATATTCCTCTGCCCGCTTCGCTTGTCGGACTCGAAGTTGCACCCGCTTCGCTTGTCGGACTCGAGGTTTGCGCACGCTTCATATACAGGCTTGAGGTTGCGCCCGCTTCGCTTATCGGGCTCGAGTCTGCGCCCGCTTCGCGAAGGCACATACATTACACAAGGCCCAGCCGGGCGGAAAGTGGCCTCACTTAAAGCGGAACACTGCGGGGTGGACGGACGCTTGTACGTGGGGAAGGCGAGGCTGGTCTGAGGAGTATGTGGCGTGCTGGGGAAGAGGCTGCTTTGGGGATAGGTAGTCCGGGGAAGCTGGCTGGGAGAGATCTAGGCCGGGGAAGAGGCTATTCTTGGGAAGGCTGGCCTGGGGAAGGTAAGCCTGAGGAGGCTACTAGCGTGGTGGGGGGGAAGCCTGGCCTTGGGGGGAAGGCTGCCCAGCCCGAGCAACGTACCCATTTAAACGACCAGCATGGAGGGGGAGGAGGAGCCCCTAAGGTTGGGGGAGGGGGGGGGGACGACCTATACAGGTGTCGTTCGTGGTTGGAGTAAAAGGTATTTGTCCACTGACTGAATCGCCAGCCCGCCAATTACTCATTTGTTTGGAGTATCCATTCATCCATTCCTTCGCTGGCGGTACTGTTTACTCATCCGTTGGTTGAATTGTTTACTCACCACCTCATTAGTGATACTGCTTACTTATTCGACTGCCCAGTAGTTACTTATTTCTCATTAGCCAGACAACTCGCTCCTTTACTTACTGGTTAAGTGTTGTTCGGTGCTGTTAGAACATTAAGGGACACATTGGGTGTTAAGTGTCGTTGTCAGCCTCGTCGTCAGCAGCCAGTGTCAGCCACACCTTAAATAGCTTGCCCCATCGGTGCTGACGGTTGTATGTGTGTGTGTGTGTGTGAGGGGGGGAGGATAGCGTAGAACTGCCGCATTATGTAACGTGTGAAGTCTCTGCCAGCGCTCCCCTCTCCCTCCCTCTGTCTGTCCCTCTCTCTCCACTGTCACTAAACACACGCGGGAAGTGTGTACTCATCCGTGTGTGTCTTCGTTTTCACGAATGGGATGACTGGCACCCGGCCGCGAACGGCGTTTTAGCTAGCTGGCGGAGTCGTCCTCCTCCTCCTTCTCCTCCGAGGCGTGGACGGTACGCGTGGGGAAAGCCGCCCGAGGACGGCGATAAGTGTTATATTACATTCTATAATAGATGGCGGAGGAGGAGGAGGGAGAGGAGTAAAGAGCCCGCGGTACGTACGCGGGAGAGTTGACCTCC
>JAYMFT010129091.1:0-13077 GCA_038088735.1 Panulirus argus | reverse complement strand
ATCAAGGGTGTAAGGCATGTGTACGAGTAGGAAAAGAGGAGAGTGATTGGTTCCCAGTGAAGGTCAGTCTACGGCAGCCGTGTGTGATGTCCCTATGGTTGTTTAATTTGTTTATGGATGGGGTGGTTAGGGAGGTAATTGCAAGAGTTTTGGGGAGAGGGGCGAGTATGCGGTCTGTTGGGGTTAAGAGAGCGTGGGAAGTGAGTCAATTGTTGCTCGCCGATGATACAGCACTGGTGGCTGATTCGAGTGGGAAGTTGCAGAAGTTGGTGACTGAAAGTGGAAAAGTGTATGAAAGGAGAAAGCTGAGAGTAAATGTGAATAAGAGTAAGGTTATTAGGTTCAGCAAGGTTGAGGGACATGTTAGTTGGGATGTGAGTTTGAATGGAGAAAAATTGAAAGAAGTGAAGTGTTTTAGATATCTGGAAGTGGACTTGGCAGAGAATGGAAGCATGGAAGCGGAAGTGAGTCATAGGGTGGAGGAGGGGGCGATGAAGAATGTGCGGAAAGAGTGCACGTTATCTCGGAGAACAAAAATGGATGTGTTTGAAGGAATAGTATTGCCAACAAAATTATATGGCTGCGTGGTATTGGCTATAGATAGGGTTGTACGGAGGAGGTTGGATGTGTTGGAAATGAAATGTTTAAGGCCAATATGTGGTGTGAGATAGTTTGATCGAGTAAGCAATGTAAGAGTAAGAGATGTGTGGAAATAAAAGAGTTTGGTTGAGAAAGCAAAAGAGGGTATGTTGATATAGTTTGGACATATGGAACAAATGAGTGAAGAAAGGTTGACAAAGAGAATATATTTGTCAGAGGTTGAGGGAACAAGGAGAAGTGGGAGACCAAATTAGAGGTGGAAGGATGGAGTATAAGGGATTTTGAGCGGTCTGGGCCTGAACATGCAGGAGGGTGAAAGGCGTGCACGAATGAGAGTGAATTGGAATGATGTGGCATACTGGGGTCGACGTGATGTCAATGGACTGAACCAGGGCATGTGAAATGTCCAGGGTAAACCATGGAAAGGTCTGTGGGGCCTGGATATGGATAGGGAACTTTGGTTTCGGTGCATTACACTAGACAGCTAGAGACTGAGTGTGAGTGAATGTGGCCTTTCTCGTCTGTTTCCTGGCGCTACCTTGCTGACGCAAGGGGTGGCGATGGTATATCCTGTGGGGCGGGGTGGCGTCAGGAATGGATGGAGGCGAGTAAGTATAAATACGTACATCTATATATGTGTATATGCATGTGTATGTGTATGTATGTATGCATGTGTAAATATGTGTATGTATGTATATATGTGTGTATATGAGTGGATGTCTTTATTCGTCTGTTTCCTGGCGCTACCTCGCTGACACGGGAAAAGCGACCACTTCTAATGAATATATGTAATATATATATATATATATATATATATATATATATATATATGGCAAATATTTTTCCTACAACTATGCCAAACCGACCATTATGAATATTGAAATGTTTATCAGCCCAGGGTATCAAACAAACTTTTGAAATTCCCATGAAATGTTGAATGTTATGAATCATTTTTTTATTGGAATGTTCACTCGGATAAAATAGAGATAAGTTCTTTTTTTTATTTTTTCCCGAACTATTAGTAATAATTTAGTGAATGTGCTCAAAGCAACACCAAACTTCTATTTTATATATATAAAAAAGAAGTTTGGTGGTATGATACCCAGATCTGTCATAAAGTGAAGTGCACTTACTTGGAACAATTTGCACATAATTAGCGTATGATATTTGCGTATTGAAAGATAAGAAAATAAACTGAATGATACGAGTTAAGAATGCAAAATTCAGAAGGTAATATTCATTTATGGTTAACCTTTGAATAAGTAACTCTCTCCTGGACGGCCACCATATGTTGGCACGCTATGGTCAGGCGAGTCGTTGGCTGGCCACCTTTCAGTGGCCACACTGTTAACCACGGGGCAGGTACAGCAGCCTAGGAAGATGCGTTGGGTATGGCAGGTAGACCAACCTGGGGAGGCGCCTGGGGTATGTCAACCTCGGGGCAGGTAGAGCAGCCTGGGAATAGCCCCTGAATAATGTCAACCTCACTCTAGCTATGAGGATATAGATATGCAGATATCTGGCTAGAATGAAATCACAGACAACATCCATAGTTCCCGATGACGGACCCACGACAGCCAGGGAGAGAGTCGAATGGCGGTGGTTCCACTGTTACTGTTGCGCTGGCTGTCGACGTTTCCCGCCGCTGCTGGCTCGGGCCTGACTGTGACTCAGCGCCGAATGGAAACAAAGTGGTCACTACCCTTGTTGTATATCCGACCTGCAGGCCAGGGCTCCAGGACGAGGACGCATCCCTTCTTTCAAGACCTTAGAACCTTGAGTGGAGACGGATGAATCAATCCTTAGCGGGGAACATATAGCAGCGACTCGGTCCCTCTCGTGTACGCCTACACCTGCGTCAGAACCTGTCCGCAGACCATCAACGCGTCATCGCCACAAATGTTTTAGTAATCTTAGGAAGACACACTTTAGCTTACCCTGACACTAATGCACCATCGACTACAAGGTCAAATGAAGGAGAAACACTTGCTTCATAGCGCCCTTAATCCATTCAGCTAAGAAACCTGCTAGCGACGAGATATGTATTAGATTTTGTTCTGACTACAAAAGATGATCTCGTTGATAATGTTGAATTTTAACAACAGCTAGGTACAAGTGATCACCAACAAATAACTTTTGAGATTGCTTTCAACGCTGCTTGTAATGTTGGTCAACACGACAGTCGCGGAAAAATACCCAATTTTAAATGTGCAAATAAAAAAGATCTTAGCAATGCTCGTGGAAGGTAAACCTGTGATGATATGGTCAATGATAATGACAAGAACGTAGCAGAATACGGTCTATTTCGAAGTGGTAGACGGTCTGTTTCAAAGCAGTAGATGGTCTATTTCTAAAACGAAACCAATTTGGCGGTACGTTTAGATAATAAGAGTGCCTGTTGTCCGAGAATATAGCTCACAAGAAACTCAGAAAACCAATAACTAGCATGATTGAGTAAGTCACGTGCATTTGCGTACAGTAAACGTAAACATGAAGCGTACATTGCTGAAAAAGGCAAAACATGCCCTAAGGAGTTTCACAGGTACGTTAGAAGCAAGAGAGTCATTATCCAGTCAAGAGGCCCATTAACTACGGAAAACAGCGACTTGGTTCAAGACAACGAAACCGTGGCGAAAAATTTTCCCGACTCTTTCTGCATCCACATTTAAGGTCGAAGACACAACCCATGTCCAGAATGGATTTCATTGATAAGAAAGGGGGACGTTCTTCAACGAATTGACATAAAAGATGAAGACGTACTTTCAGCAATGAACGATATAAAAATAAAACGGCAGAAACTGATAAGTTTTGTCCGAGAATAATAAAAGTGGCGAAAAATAAGATACTTAAGCGCTTTGACTGGCCTTTTCAATAAGTCTTTTGCTACGGGAAAAGTTCCGGATGAATGGAAGTTTGCCAACGTAACACCGATATTCAAAAGAGGTGATTAGTCTCACTCTGAAGGTATTGTTCTATTAGTTTCGCGCCTGTAGTTGGATCACGTATGGAAGCCACCATTCGAATCAGAACTGTAAACCGTTTACAGGACCACCGTTCAGTAAACGATTCACAGCGCGGTTTTCGACGAAATCGCTCATGTCTGACAAATCTACTCGATTTCTTTTACGATGATCAACATATATGACGAAAAAATAAATAATTTGATGTTATCTATCTGGATTTTCAAAAGCTTTCGATATGGTTCCGCGTTAAAGATTACCAGCAAAAAAAACTGATGGGGGTTGTACATCACTGGATAGAAAATGGGTTACCTGGCAGTAAACAACGAGTAGCGATTACTGGTCAAGCCTCAGAATGGTTAGACATAACAAGTGGATTGCCGCACTTCATACTTGATCGCCGTTTCCTGCATTATCGAGGTATTGCTAATAACAGGCGAAAAATGCCACATTCGCTCATACTCAGACTCTAGCTGTCATGTGTAACGCACCGAAACCACAGCTCCCTATCCACATCCAGGCCCCACAGACCTTTCCATGGTTTACCTCGGACGCTTCACATGCCCTAATTCAGTCCACTGACAACACGTCGACCCCTGTATACCACATCATTCCAGTTCACTCTAACCCGTTCACATCTTTCACCCTTTGTCATCTTCAGGCCAAAATAGCTCAAAATCTTTTTCATTCCATCCTTCCGCCTTCAATTTGGTATACTCGTTCTCCTTGTTCCCTCCACTTCTTACATATCTATCCTCTTTGTCAATCTTTCCTCACTGATTCTCTCCTATATCCTTTTTTTCTTTTTAGTAAAACTGGCATAACAATAGTCTGGGAGAATAATATTTCTTAGAAACATTTTCCTTGGGTAGACAGGTATGCCAGCGTATGATAAATCAAGCCACCAGTGTCGCAATTGGTATATCAAAGCCAATAGTGATACACAATAGCACTAGAATTAAATTATAATACTTCATGAACACGTTTGTATATGCAGACTCTGAGATATTAAGTTTCGCTATATATTTCAAATGTTCTTTGAGTATTCAGCGTTCATTTCAGTCCGTTTACAAATGACGCATTCCAAAAAGGAAATATCTACAGAGTTGCACTCCCAGACTACACTGTTCCCCAGTGTAGAGTCTTTTATACAGGCTTCTACGTCGATACAATTATCCTTGAACTCGGTTTAAATAAGTTCCTCACCCATCTAAATTCTCACTCCGCAGATGACTGTGATTTTCTGTGATATGCGTCCAGTGCTTGAGGACGCTGTCACATCTTCCCTTAAATGCATACTTCCTCAGGAGGGTGACGAGCGCAAAATGTGTTCCACCCGAGATGGTTAGCCAAGTAGAGATTTTACTGGTGCTTTCATGGCTATCCAATTATAAAGTTATGGCTGAGATAGCGAAGCATCAAGCTCACTCTCTATGGTTATGGTGGACTTGTGGAGAGGTTATCCCAGTTTAGGGCCAGGGTTCGTTCCCCACGTACGCCTGATGATCGCTCAGAACGGTGTTCACGTCGTCTAGGTTGAGATATGACTTTACGAAACATCTCTGACCTGACTGCATAAACTTGTAGCCAGTTATGTTTCCTTAAACCTTCTTGTTCTATAATCAGACGACTCTCTGGGAGTATTTTCTCTTCTCATTTTTACTACATTTTGGAATAGAATCTTCTAGACATATTCCGACAGCATAACAGGATTTAGCCACTCAGCGTTTTGTCTCCTACAGTTATCTGTTGTTTCTTCCCTTATCGTTTTCCTGTTCTCTCTCTCTCTCTCTAGCTACGCGAGCTCCGTTTTCTTATGCGTGTTTTCGAATTCCTTTGTCGTCAGAATTCTCCTCAAATAGAACGCCGCTGGATTTACCATAGGATCTGAATCTTTGCTTACAGTTATGCTGACGTCGGCCTTACGCGAAGCTTCTGGAAAATGCTTTTCATCTTCTCTCGCGATACCTTTACTTCTCAGTGGGAGGTTCCGAACTCTGTGAGGCAGAGAAGTGTGTGAGTCACGGAACTGTGGGAGCCAAGACTGTCGAAGAGGATGTGTACATGTCAGAAGTGGAGAGAGTAACTGGGAGGAGGAGACCAGAGGACGAGATGAATAAATGGAATGAAAGAGACTTTAAGTCATCGGACCTTAACCATAAGCAGGAGGGTTTGAGTCTACTTAGGATAGAGAGAATTGAAACAATGTGGTATACAGGGGGACGACGTTCTGTCAATGGGCTTAACCAAGGAGCATGAAATGGTTATGGGAATCCACGGACAGGACAGTGGGGCTTGGGTGTAGATAAGGGGCTGCGGCGTCTTCCATTTCCGACGCATTTATAGACATTTTCACTACACAGGAAGGAGACGCTACACCACAGTTATACTACGCTCAGGAACGGGAACATTTAATGAACGTGTCGCCCTTGACTCTGATGCCTCCTCTAGAGGGGGAAAAAAATCTTGATAAAACTTTATGGAAGCTAGCAATCAGATAAAAAGGATCGGTTAGAGATCACGCAAACATTTCTAGAATAACGACAAAGTATTTTTCTTGCAGGGAAATACTGGGAGGGACAAGGAATGTGGGAAAAGTTTGCAGGAGGTGTGGTGGGAGGCAGACGGCCCGGGAAGTTTGGGGTAAGTTGGCAGAGAAGGAGGAGACCAGAATAACTTGATGGAATGATGACCCCGCTAGGGAAAGTGATGGGCAGGAGCCAAGATTATCAGAGAAATTTGGACAGGCGGAAGAAATTGGTGAAGAAGTTAATACATGAAAGGAAATACAAAACGTTGGTCAGTTTTTCCCGCTGATTGAGAGTTGGAAGTAAGTTAGTGATGTGCTATACATCACACCTCATGGTTCACGCGCTATAAGTTTTCACATTAGTGCATTTATCCAGTTGCAGTTAGCTGTCCGAGGTTACTCATGTTTATCAAGTGATTATAAGGAGAATGAAACTCGTTTTTCATAGGCCGAAGGCGTGCAATAATCATTGCAATGAGAGAAGAATATGCGACAGTTATTTACAAATGATATGTAGATTATGTATTGTATATCATATATCTAAAAGAAATTATATAGAGAATTACGGTCTTCTGAACAAAACAGATTTGGTGTCAAAACAAAATTTGTTGCGGGTCCGAACGGGCCTTGCGTAGTAAAGGAGCAACAGAACGTTTATAAATATGATTAGCATACGCATATCGTTACGCTTGATGTCATAAATGGTATAGCTTACTGAAGGGATGAATCGATGATCCACTGTAGATAGCACATTGTACAGGTAGGAAGAAGTGGAACAAAGTTTGTTGGAACAGATCACTTTACATTGTTCAGCAGACATGAAAAGGAGCATCTGACACAAATGGAACCAAATGACTTAAGAGAACTGTTGTGATGAACACACACACACAAGACGTTCTTAGACCTACATTCTTGTATACACGGTCACTCACCTAAGCGGAGCTATCGCATATGCCATTTAAGAGTCTGGTACAGTGGACCTAAGTGGGCGAGTCATGATCCTTCATGGGCCATATACGTATATGTTAAAGACTTTTCATTTGGTGGATACAACTTGACCTTCATGACCTAAATGACCTTAACAGTTCATGGGACTAAAGCCCAGCCAACCATCAACAACGGCCATAATTTGCTGGGGAACAGGGAAGCAGCTCTAATTAGACACCACGTTACAAATTATAGACCATTGCAACAATGGTCTTTAACGTTCCATAAGCGAGTTGAAATTGTTTCTCTCTCATTCAAGTTGAGTTGTAAGATTACTGTCATAGGTAATCACATATAATCAAAGATGTGATTACTACTTTTTATGAAGTGCTAGCTTAAGGTTTGCCTCCGAAAACGAGTGTTCTTGATTATAGGTCAATAAGCTGGGCAAGATATTAGCTTCTGGGCTATTGGTTCCCGTTGGTGTTCAGACCGTATGTGCCTCCACCGCCTGTGTTACTGGTCCAGTGACCTCCTGCAGCGCCGGCGACGGCAGGAGGATCTCGTGAGCTTGGTCTCCAGTTTGCCCAGTACTGCCAGTACCAATCCAAGCATTAAGGAGAGGCTTGGGCAGACCGGATGCACCGGAAAGATAAGCTCCGCATTCCTTTAAGCTGCAGGACTTATGGTCGCGGGTGGTAACATGAACATTTGGTAATATTTACCTGGCAGACTTCCTGTACTTTGCTGATGCAAGGTTCCCAAATCGCTTAAAAAGTTGTACCTTTCAACCACCATCATGAATCCAGCCACCTTGGGCGAATTCTAAGGGGGCATAGATCGTCTTCCTTCTTTCAGAATCTAATTTCTAGTATAGCAGACATGAAATATACTTCTAAAGGAATTCATGACCCTGAAATCATTAGGCATGATGTAACTCTTACATTGTAAACCTTATATTTGCAAACCCAATAAGTCATGGCCAGAGCATGGCGTGTATGATATACGGAATAATTTGGAACTATTTTACTCTCACCTCGCTGGTGGCAGAGGCTCGAGTCGACTTCATCATGACTTAACCTTGGATAAGGTCCATGTCCTTAGGTCTCTGATTAAAGGCCAAGACTGAAGGACCAATTAGTATCAGGCAAGGGTGATCACTCGAGCTGAGTTTATTCTAGCTAACAGTTTTAAAGGCGACACACACACAAACACACACGCCTACACACACACACACACACACACGCACACACACACACACACACACACACACACACACACACAGAGGAATGTAACTGAAATGGTACCTGAATTAAGAGGACTAAACTATTATGAGAAATTGAGTGCAATAAGGCTGCTCACTATGGAAGCAAGAAGAGAGGAGGATCCGATAGCAGGCTTCAACTTTCCAGATAAGCTGTACGATACTGACAGTGAAGAGTTCTTCAAGAGATTTAGTACCACAGTAATCAGAGGCTCCGGCAAAAAGCTAAGCAGAAGGTTAGTTAGGCAAGGATGCTAAGAAGTATCAGTGTAGTGTTAGGATGTTGGATGGTTGGAAAAGCTAAACAAGGGAACAGTATAAATGCCAGTAAGTTACAAAGGCTTAGAGGGCTTGTTTGATGATATGAAAATTTCAGGATATGGGACCTCACAAGTCCAGAAGTCTCTCTCCGTAATGTACAAGTAAATAAACAATTCTACACACATCCATTATCACCATATCACCCTCGTTTTACAAAATAGATAAAAGGACCGTCAAATGTATTTGTAAGCTGTAAGATATTTATTCTTTTTCAGATTTCTTAAGATTTATTCTTGAATATCTGAGAAGATTGTTTTGCAGTATCGCGTGTGAGCATGAAAGCGAGAGGAGCAGCTATTACCTCGGTTGATAATGGAATCTCGAACCTGCAATTAAGGTCTTTCAGGACGGCAGGTGAAATAGAGAAAAGTCATATGATAAAGAAAATCGTGTCTATTCTAATTCTTCGAATTCATCAAACGATTCATTTACTGTAAAGTGCGTGAGTATGTTTCGGTGCTCGTGGGCTTCTCTCTCGAACACACTTTTCTTTATTCCACCACACTCTTCAACTTAAACTTCGTCAATATTGGTTCACATGCATACATTACGTACACCAATCAAGCTCTTCTTTCGTTTCTTGTTATCTTTTGCAAATTATTGGGTGAGGAAGGATACTGACCAATTTGTTGCTATAACTTTATAATCATATGAAGATATTTGAAAACTGGAGGGAGGAGGAACACGCTTGTAAATCTACTCTATTTTCATCGTACATTACTTTATAGGATATTTCATTACGTCACTGATTTTTCTTTTTCACATGAGTAGTGAAGACAAGTCAAGATCTGAAGAGAGATGATGTGAAAGAAATATTGAGAGGCGCAAGAAGAAGTAAGAGCATGGATAGTAGATATGATGAAACTGGAAGGAGAGAGAGAGAGAGAGAGAGAGAAAGAGAGAGAGAGAGGTTGGGGGGGGGGAAGAGTTGGTCTGGACTTAATACTACTTATAAAAAAGAGGAAAAAAAAATGCAGTACCCTTAAAAGCAGTAGGTGGAAAGGACAGCAACACGCAGGACGGAAAACAGGTAAAGTAAAAAAAAAAAAAAAAAATACCTTGCAGGATTAACGTGCCTGATGGAAATCTTTATAGGAAAGTCATAAGGTAGAATGATCGTGAATGTCATGCATCCCACCATCAACGACGTGCATCACTTCATTTTAATGCTATAAAGACAATCGTAAGGATAAATTTGAGCTCCAGCCTCTCGACCTATCATGTCCATATTATACCTGATGCTGAAGGATGGTAGATTAATTCTTACTATTTCAAAGCAGGTGACACGGGTTAATCATTGTTGGTATGCTACCTCAGCATGGCCAGGGAAAAATCGGTGGTTGAGAAGGTAGCATGATATACCACAACATTATGATGAATGATTAAATGAATTATTCAGTACCGGAGAATGACAAGTGATGATCAAGCCTAATTTTGAAAATATTAATGACGTTGCTCTGAAAATTTTCTGGGAGCCTGTAGCACGAATGATAATATCGGTGGTAAAGAATATTTCTTGCAGTTCGGATTAACTCGGTAACCCTTAAGTTTTAGTCCATTTCTCTCGTCGGTAATGCTGACGCTACTGTGAAGAAATTTACAACATCGGCCTTGTTAAATCCTTTGAGTATCTGAAAACATTCCCTTGATTTGCCTCGGAGACGCCAGTTGCTTAAGGAAAACAAGTTTAAGTCTCGCAGGCTTATCTCATATGGTCTGTTGCGCAAGGAAGGAATCAATTTAGTTGCTATTCGCTGCGCTGCTTCCAATCTAAGAATATCCTTGCTTAACTGGGACGCCCAAAACTGCACGGCATATTCGACGTGTGGTCTAACTAGACTTAGGTGTAGCGGCAATATCACAAATTTGTTTTTCTATGCAAAGTTTCTGCTAATAAATCCCAATATCCCATTTGCCTTTCTGTCAGCTTCATTACAATGCTGTGAGAATTTGAAGTTGTTGGAGACAGTGACTCCTAGATCCCTTATGCTAGGCTTGTCCTTTAAGTGGCCCATCAGTTCATAACAGAATTTTTTGTTAAAGTCTTCTACTTGTAACAGATGATATGTATTGACGTTAAACGGCATTTTCCATTTACTACACCATTCAGAAACTTTATCTAGACTATGTCTTTTCATCTCAGCCCATCTTCTTCAGTTAATACGGCATTGCCGATATTTGTGTCATCTGTAAATTTGGACGCTAAGTTACTGAGCCCAGCATCAGTATCGTTACTTAGGGCGTAGCTGCCTACATTAAGTCGAGGGGTAGCGCCAGCTATAACAATGTTATCCGATCTATCTTCCAGGATGCCAATCAGGTAGTTGTGTTCTTCAGTGATAACTTCTGAAGTTGAATTCTTGTGGTAAAAGTCGTTGCTCCCAACTTTCACCACTAGATATGACTTTTTAGTTGGTACTTTAATGTCCTTAACCTTTTGTTTAACGTGAGGAATTCTGGCTCCCGGGTAGAAATGGACTGTTCTCTTAGCTCCCGAGTTCCCCGCCAAATGTTTACCCAAGATATCTGACCAGCGAATCCCCTATAATCAAGGAACAGTCGCCTTCTCTCGTTTCCTGCAAGTTGCTGAGCACTGCAAATCAATTGCTCGTGAGACGGCCCGACGAGGGAGTGGGTGGCGGGGGTTGAAATTGGTTCCGTGAGGGAGTGGGAGGGGAACGGCTGGATGGGTGGTTGAGTTGTGACGTATAAATTTGTAGGAGTTTATGGAAATACGGCGAGGGAGGACCGTAGTAGTGGAGGGGACGAGAGGAGGTAGCAGGACTGGGAAGAGAGAGAGAGAGAGAGAGAGAGAGAGAGAGAGAGAGAGAGGGGGGGGGAAGGAGTGTCCTCTCACTCAGGACAGTCGCACGATCTCTTTTTCCAACGAGCAACACCGTGAAAACTCTAATCTGATTTGTTTTCTAAATGAAATCATGAGTTAAATTGCTCAGCATGATCGTCCAGAATGATCGCCCAGCACGCCCGACCAGCATGATCGCCCAGCATGAACATCAGTTAGCGAGCGTGTGGTCGTGCGCCAGTTGGGGCATGATCTGGTGTGGAGCATCGCTGGTGGACGGATGCGCCCGTGGCTACTGCTGGGCTGGTGACAATGCTATGCCGGGGCCGCAGCTTTAAAGCAGGTATGGTTCAAAGAAGCGTATCTTTCACCGTGAATCACACTCTTCTCATGACCCCTAAGAAAGTGACTCTCCCTGAAGCATGGGAGGGACCTTGGTCAGGGGCCAGTGTTGGTGTCACCTGCTTTCAAGTTTGTTTATTTACGCCAGCAATTCTGGGAAGTTTGTTGTTGTACGTAAGTTCCTGCGCCTTTCATTAGCCAGCCACAGGGGCGGTGGGAGGCAGCAGGGAGGGTGGCAGGAGGCAGCAAAAGGGGGTTAGTTGGAGGCACCACCGGGTTCCAGGAGGCAGCGATAGCTGAAGGGGCGGTAATGTAAAGCAAAACTGAGGTTGGGAGGCAGCGCTAGGTGATGAGAGGCAGCGCTAGGTGATGGGAGGCAGTGTTTGGTGATGGGAGAGCGCATTTCAAGTAACAGTGGGCTTATGATTATAGCTGCGGGCCGACTGGAGACGAGTAAACGAGGGAAGGTAGGGAGTGTGTGGTCCAGGTGTTGGCACTGCAGAATTTGTCTAGGAAATACGTGGAGGAAGAGAATGAACTGTTTGTGGAGATTTGGTAGACAGAAAGGCGTTTTGAAAGGTGTCACGAATACATAGGGTACATGGAATGTTACTTTAAGGCAGAGAGTGTTTTACTGGGAGAGTAAGTTGTGTGTTTGTGAATAAGGAGGGTTAGTTGTTCTCGGTGGAGGTGGATCTGGGTCAAGGATTTGCAATGTCTTCATGGTGAATTAATCTGTTTGTTGATGAGGTGAGAATGGTAAATGCAAGGCCCCTTGAGCGAGTGACTGGTCTAGGGATTACTGGACGCAGGGCGAAGGAAGCATGAGAGGGGGTTCCTTGCTACTTACAGATAACACGCTTCTGGTGGCAGACTTTACAGAGAAACTGCAAAAACTTCTTCAGCGATTTAAAGAAGACTCCAGATATGCTGTGAACTGTCTCTACACACGATTTTAGGAGATATGAAGGGACAGTATGAGGACTATGTGCTTTATGTGCACAAAATCACAATAAACACGTATTCCTATAAATGCTGAAAAAATCCACATACAAAAGGAAACACGATATCCTGTGCGCTCAGGATCCCGTGTTTCCATTTCAGTGAGGTTTTATCAGCACACATACATACATACATATATATATATATATATATATATATATATATATACATATATATCGTTCAAATTTCATTCTATTCCATGCACGCCTTTCACCATCCTGCATGTTCAGGCCCCGATCGCTCAAAATCTATTTCACTCCAACCTTCCACCTCTAATTTGGTCTCCCGCTTCTCCTTGTTCCCTCCACCTCTGAAACATATATCCTCT
>JAYMFT010129090.1:0-27162 GCA_038088735.1 Panulirus argus | reverse complement strand
TAACCCAACTCAAACTTTTTCGGCACGAAAAACATTTCATCTTCAAAAAATCCTTTTATACACGGGAACACGTGAGGAGCCAAGGTGTCACCAGAGTAACCTTTTACGACTCGTAACGTTCAAATCAGCTTAGGTTCAGCTGGTGTCACGGTCATGGTGCATCCCCTGACGTCCTGGTGACTGGCTGGTCCTCCCTGGGCTGTGTGGGATGAGTCAGTCCAGCCCCAAGGTCACCAGAAGCACCACCTGGGCGAACATCACCTCACCCCCCCCCACACACACACACACCCACACACCAGCCGCACCGTGGCAACCCCAGCTTGTAGGATGCGCAGGAGGGACACCAGAAGGTCTGCCACATCACCACAGCAACACACGTGCACCTTTTGTAGTGGTACATCATGGTTAATGTGTGTGTGTGTTTGTGTGTGTGTGTGTGTGTGTGTGTGTGTGTGTGTGTGTGTGTGTGTGTGTGTGTGCTGAGGGAGGGTAGCCATCTCTTGTTCAGTTTAGTTTTAGTTTCAGACATTCATTTGTCGCAATATATACACAAAGATCTGTGACAGCGTGGATGAAGGGCACGTGGCCTGGGGGTAGGTGGAGAGAAGCACAGACGCACACGCACACACACACACACACACACGTGTGCAAATTACCCACTTGTACTGTTCGGGGAGGGAGTTCTACACTCATGGGGTCCCACCTCTTGAACATTCTCTACCGTATAAATTCTTGAACTTCAGTAAGCTGTCTGCATTAACCATGTCTTTGTTCAGTTTCTTCCAATCATCCATCACTCTTATACCGTAAAAGCATTTCCTCTTATCTTTTACAACGAGTTTCTTCTCTGATTCATGTTACCCCCTGTGGCTGCTCTGCCCTAAGTCTTCGAGAACCACATTATCGATGTTAAAAATAATAAAAAAAAAAAAGGTTGTGACTAGGTCACCCCTAATTCTTCTCTCTTTCAAGGTGGGCAAATCTAAAGCCTCAAACCTTTGCCTGTTAAGTTAGCTCTCTTAATTCTGGTACCATTAGCGTTGCCCTCCTCTGGACCTTCTCTATCAACTCTTTGTGCTTCTTTAAGTGTGGTGATCAAGTTCTAGTTTTGGCCTCATGTACGCTATGAACAGCCTGCTGAATATATATATATGTGTGTGTGTGTGTGTGTGTGTGTGTGTGTGTACCTGACCTGATCGTCTCCTGCACCAGCACTCATGGAGCAACCATTTTACCCGACGAAAACAAATCTCCATCTTCACCTAACACCTCCACTGGACTCTAGGGAGGTATTTCCCCGCAGCACGGCGCGACCTCAACCCTACGTTTTGCGTTTATAACCAATACTAGTCACACCAGCAACACCTCCAGGACGAGAACGAACATAAGAGAAATCATAGAGTCAGTACGACAAAAAAAAAAAAAAAATCGTAATTCAGGGAAAATTACGGAAAAGATGAGAAAGAAAATGTACAGCCAACTGTGAAAATATTATATCATGTGTAATGAGACACATACATCATTTGCGTCATGCAGGAATGCAGAACAAAGACGAGTTACAAGACGACTTGGTGCAGGAAGCATCACGGACGGTCGCTCGTAACACACAAAAAAATACTAAAACATACAGTAAAATAAAGAACATTGCGGCGGTAATCGTAAGGCATCTCATTTATACTGTAGAAAAACGCAAAAGGCAAAAAAAATTTTCAACTTGGTAGACAAGGACCGAAACTTCGTCATACAAACAGTGACAACACAATCACCACATCCGACTCGTCGCCAGACAAACATCGTCACCAGCGACAGTTCACACAGCAACGTAAATTTCATACGGCAGACGTAATGCACACAAGAGATAAACAAAAGACAAAAAAAAGAAGAAATCCCCGAAGAAGAGTGACTGAACATTCCAGTGCGACGGTACGACCCTCGAGCACGACCCCTCAAGCATGACGGCACGACCCTAGAACATGACAGCACGACCCCTCAAGCATGACGGTACGACCCTAGAACATGACAGCACGACCCTAGAGCATGACAGTACCACCCTCGAACATGAACCTTCAGCATGACGGTACCGACCCTAGGGCATGACGGTACGACCTTCTAGCACGACCCTAGAGCATGACGGTACGACCCCTTTAACCTGATCCAGAAGTGTCGGATCAAAGGCCGGACCACCACACCCAAGAGTAAGGATGGTTACGTTCGTGCTAGCGAGTCGTACCGCCGTGGTCAAGGGTCGTGCCTTCCTTCTCAGCGGTATCAAGACGACAGCCAATGAGAGAAGGTGACACAAACCACCACTGCCCCACCTATCGACACTGGCAACACTACTGTCACAAGAATGTGTAAGAATGTTTAAAATTTGCAAATACTTTCCGTCTGTTTTTCCCCCTTTCTTAATTCTCTCTGTATTTCAATTAGGGCCCGGCCTTGATGTGGACTTTTTTGTCCGTGACTGGAGCCTTCAACATGAAAAATAAAGCAGCATGACCCGATGGCTAGACTGGAGTGGCCCCTGAACTACTGTGTGGTCCGTGTGAGGCGGATGGACCATTTGAGGGTGATGGAGAACCCTGAAGACCATGGGAGTGATAGGCCACCTTGTGGACTGTGTGAGGATGATGGGTGAACCTGTGGACCATGTGAGGGTACTGGACCGCCCTGTGGACCATGTGGAGGTGACGGACCGTCATGTGGACTATGTGGGGGTGATAAACCGCTATGTGAACCCTGGGATAATGGACCACCCTGTGGACCATGTGAGGGTCATAAACGGTCTTGTGGACCATCTGGGGGTGATGGACCGCCCTCCGTACTATGTGGGGGTAATAAACCACCCTGTGGACCACTACGGGTGATGACCGCCCTGAGGACCATGCCAGAGTTGTGGTGCTGGGCTGAATGACAGTAACAGATCGACTGGGGACGGCAGATGACTGTGTGTCCATATCCCTGACTAACTCAGGTCCCTGGAACACAATCTGGTTACAATCAAGTCCCTGAACCTCAAGCTGGCCACACTCACATCCCTGGACCACAAATTGGCTACATTCACGTCCCTGGGCAACAACCTGGCCATACTCAGAGTTTGGCCCCACACGAACGCCGGCCCGGAGCTCGAACCAGGGAGATCAACCGAACGTTGAGTCTTCCACACCCGCCGACCTCATCGGCATCACCCAGTTATCCGACCTGACCCTAAAGGTCTGACCTGACCCTAGTGCTTCTTTGTGATGTATATAATGGACAGTGGAAGGTACACAAGACTGTATACCTTAGAAGAGCAGAGTTAATGGCGTAGTGACCCACTGGCTGGCATTTCTCACCTCAGTAAGAAAAAAAATGTATATGAGGAGGTGAGGAAATGCTCTTCCCCCTGTAGCAGGGCTGGACAAGGCTGGAGAGTCCATGAGGGGCACGTGTGACGACTGGAGGAGGGAGGCGAGTGACGATGACGCTGAGTACCGGGGAACTTTTACAGAGCTAGGGAGACATGAGGAGGCATGACGTGCGGTGCGCCTGACGGTGGACGTAGGGAGGATGATGGATCACATGCCGTCCACACGTACCTCATCAACCACACCTCACTACTTGACCTCATTCTTTACCTCTAGCTTTTTTGGTTTTGTTTTAGCACAAGAGCCTGACCTGACGGTGTAGCTAAACTAACGTGACCACCTGGTCAACCAGGCTCTGTGGCCAGACCAGTGTGACCACCTGGTCTGCCTAGCTCCAGCCTCTGTTCTGAATACATGACCTGACTCCATGGCTGGAGATCAAAATGCTCAAGGTATTGTACTCAGTAATGGAAGCTGTTCGCCATTCAGGGATGTTTTCCTGTACGTCAAGTGGCAGGTCCCCTCTCCTGATCATATCAAGCGAAAATTTATAAATCCATTTGCACTTTAGGAACTTTCGTCTTCATTCATACCACTTATCTCTCAACTACTTCAGCGTCCAGCAGCAAATCAATATATCAATATTTGAAAAGCAAATGAATAATAATAATAATAACAATAATAATAATAATAATAATAATAATAATAATAATAATAATCTCATATGTTCTCTACAAGAATCCACCATGTCTAAGTAATTACCAATAAAGCATTATACTCGATTCAAGCAATAAGTAACAAAGATATTCCTATCTTATCTAATACGTCATTCGGACATAACTACAGGTCATTACCATCAAAAGCTTAAGTAGGAAAGGCGCTTAAAGTTACACTGAAGAATTCGCTGATTACGGCCATTAAACTCACCTCACTTCACCACACGCTATGTTTTACTGAAGTCTTGTGTTATAAGGAAAGTAGGGTGAACTGTGTACCTGTATAATGTAAGTCTAGGAAACATAAGTTCCTCCCTATTCTGCCTGGGGAGAAAACAATTGGAGGCAACTCACGTATGTACTGCACATGCTCGGGTGGTTTGTGTGACCTGACTGTCACCTGAACCAGGTCGTAACCAGGTAGTGGTCAGCACGAGACTCGGCCACCCACCTGGGCAGCGGAGCCCTTACCACACAACACACGTCAGTAGTGTCAGCCAGACTCGTGAGTCCCGTGCCGGTGGTCCCACACCCCCTGCTGCTCCATCAGCGGCCAAACAACACCAGCCGTTGGCCAGGTCCAGGCCAGGAGCCCGGGGCCAACGCGCACCGCCGCCGCCGCCTCCCTCCCTTCCTCACCCACCGCACCCGAGGCACGTTCCTCTGGCCGTCCTCGTGTGCATTATCCCCACTCCGTCAGGTGAGAAGCCGAGTACCTCGTGGCCAAGGCTAGCGAGGCTCCCCCGGCGGGTATTTAATATATTCCTGACGTGGAAACCGTCACTAATCCTCGAAAATTCGGAGCGAAATTGAGGAAAATGACGGAGTATGTGACGGAATTTTCCACCTCACCGGGAAAAGAGATTTGCTAAAGAACCTGATTTCACGGTGACGATTCCGTTCTAAATTATGTAACCGGTGACCATCGGGTGTCCTCCATTACCGCCCGATAACAGATAATCCCGTGAATAAATTTGAGGAATCATGAAATGTTTCATTCGACGTGAGCGGACGTGAGTGGCGGCCGGCCGGCCTGTCTGCCAACGTGAGCTGCCTCCTCGTCCAGGTTGGGGAGTCAGTCAGGTGGCCACAACAAAGCCCGCCTAACAAAGGCCGTCCAAGAGAATCCCTCAAACCAGCCCTTCGTCCACAACGCCGGACGGACATAACCTTGGCCATGAGTGTTCTTGGCCCATCAGCCGGCCGCACCACCATTTTCCCAGGGATACCCCAGCAAGGCGATCCTTCACACCTACACCAAGGCCGCCGGCGAGCACCACAGCAACTGCCACCAGCAAACATCCAAACGTCCCTCCCATAACACCTCAGAATGTTCCCTTTCGCACTGGAAGGTGCTGGACGCAGCAGCAGTCTGGTGGTGTGGAGGAAGTTGGCGAGGGAGGTCCTGGGTTCCGACAGTCCCTGATCAACCCGTGCCATCGCCAAGGTCACTTCACACGGAGACTTTTTTTCTTTCCTCCTTTTTTTTTGTGTGTGTCTCGGGTCGTCGACGTTATGACTCACGCTGCTTCGCCGCTACGCAGAAATTCAATCTTCGAGACGTTTCATTTGGCTCATGATAGATCCCGCGGCACGACTTACGACCCTATCACGCGCAATTATATAATACGGTTCTGCTTTGTCATTCTTGTATGAAGTGTTTGTTGTGGTCTGATTAGTGCCATGAAGGTGGGGAGCTGAAGGAGGGCGTCTGGCGTGTCCGGGTCAACCTATGTGTCAGTCTCTTGCCCTCTCCCTCGCACACACCCACATGTACCCAGATGGTAGAAAATATTTTTCTCATACAGACATCTCAAAAGGATATCCTGACAAAACTCCAGAGTGTGTGTAGGTTCTCCACACCCGACATTGCTAATTCATCGGTGAGTACAGCAGTGGCAGGTGGAGTTGTGTGGTGGCCAAGAGTAGAGGCACGATCCTGCGTGGGCGGCAGGTGTGAAGGACCGGTCATCATACGTGGTGCTGTGTGACTGACAGGTATGGAGGGGTGGTCCTGTGAGGTGCTGCTATCAGGTCTGGACGGGCGGTCCTGTGTGGCGCTGTGTTGCTAACGTATGTGTGCGTGTGTGTCGAGGGAGGGGGGTTTTGTGTGTAGAGAGAAGTCCTATGTGGCTGACAGGTGTGGAAGGGCGAACTTTTAAGTAGTGTTCTCTCTAAACTAACGGAAAGATTTCTACCAGGCAGGCCCTTAAATATATATACATCAGACTCACGCAAAGATATCTTTAGGGTGATCCCTTAAATGATTACAATTATACACACGTATAGATAACTAATCACATACCAACGTAACGATATCTTTACGACTGTCAATCAATAATTACATTACATCCAAGTACCAAACAATAATTACATCAGACCCACGTAACAATATCCTTGAGACGAACCCTTTAATAAACACATCGGACCCACGCAACAAATATCCTTCAGAGGATCCCTTAAATAATTACATCTGACTCACGTACCGATACAACTCTAACGATCCCTTACATAACAATACACCTGAGTAACACACTGGAAGATGGTTAGCGATACCTCCAGCGTAGCCTCCCCGCTGTGACATCCCCAACCGAGTGCAGTGGTGGAGCTGAGGACTACACAGCGCTGGATACAGGCACAGGCCAGCGTCTGTCTGAGACTACTACACCAACACTATACGTAACCATGTAAATGCAGGAAAGAGGCAATATATATACAGGAAGGCTCATTCAACTGTAACGTCTTCTCACTGCAGTCGGGAGGAAGTGGATGGTATGTAGAACATAATGTCTCGAATAGTTGTGGTGGAGGAAGCATTGGATGTGGCGGCGTGGCAGACTGTGCATGCCTCCAGTACTGACCTTGGGCTGTGAATGGTTGGTTGGGGAGGGGGTGGGGGACACCCTCCACTAACTCAATCATGGCCGTACACACAGAGGCCGAGCCACCCACCATACCCCCTCCCTGTCATCCACCGTCTCGATACCTTTCTTATCTGTCAGGCTCCCACCTTACATTACCTAGCCCTGCCTTGCCCAACCTTACCTCACTTACCTCACTATGTCTTATATTACTGACCTTACCTTTCTGTTGACTTTGGGTACTAGTTTACGTCCACAGTAAGCTTTTGAAACAAGCTGTAC
This sequence comes from Panulirus argus, assembly GCA_038088735.1. NCBI lineage: Eukaryota > Metazoa > Arthropoda > Malacostraca > Decapoda > Palinuridae > Panulirus > Panulirus argus. The sequence goes on along the minus strand of JAYMFT010129090.1, from coordinate 19,956 downwards.
TGTTGCTTCTCTGATCAGTCAAGCAGTTTGAGGCCGCATCGGATAGGCGTACGTAACTCAACACAACCATAAATTATTTTACCTTCCCGTCAGGAACCTAATGTGAGCCCCTCACCCGACCCGACGTCAGTTCACCAGTAGCCTCTGCGTCCCAACGCCCGGATGCGTGTGGTGTGCAGATCAGGCCTGCACGACTCCCACCCATGCCAACCCAGGCATTAGCATTACGTGAACATTCAGTGCAGCCATTTCGGACATTTCAATAACGGAGCTCGGGGATATTTATTGGCATTTTCCAAAACTCCAATGAATTTCATATTTCGCTTTCCGAATGTGCGAATGTTAAATGCTTCACGTCACCATTAACGCCGTGCCTGGATCAGGTGTAACATTATGAGGGTTGCGTGGTCATTACTGGAGCACATTACTGTGGTAACAGGAACGATGACACTGTCGGCCGCCACCACCACCACCACACATACCAGCAGTTGGCGGTGGTGACGCCTGGCAGTGCGGTGCTTCCGCTTGGACTTATAGCTTTGTTGTGGTGTTCTGGTCTTCCTGGGCAGGAGTGGGTGGGTGCAACGCTGGTTAATGAGTGCAGCACCACTGTGCTTGTAAGAGAGGTCACTACAGAACCTGGGTGTGACTCTGGGCTACTATCTACTAGTGAGCGGGAGAGCTGGGCAGCTGGGGTTCACGAAGGAAGCAGATATGTCGGGCCCGGGGCGTCGCAAGGTGTGGGTGTGTACGGCTGGTCACCGACACGAAGCCAGGCACATAGAGCCCCAGAGTCTTGCTTACTCCAGACACAGACCAGACCACCGCTCGCAGCATGCACTCTCTAGCCCCTTACGGCAGTCGCTTCCAGTGGAATTTCTTTCAGGTCACTAAAACTCGTATGTCATCAGTACCGCTGCCTTATGTTGTGACGTCCTTTTTCTTTCCTTCTTTGTTCTGTGTGTGTGTGTGTGTGTGTGTGTGTGTGTGTGTGTGTGTGTGTGATATACATACACACGAGGGACACTAACTATCTCCGTAATTACACATGATACAACATACAACAAGACCAGTGAACGTGGCCAGCTACCTGGGTGCTGCTGGCGTCCCATAAAAAATGGGGGAGTCTTAGGAAAGTACAATAAGGGTGAGGTAGAGGGGCTGAGTGAGCGAGAGCCACTACGAGGCACGTCACCCTGTAACATCACCAAGTGATTGGTATTGCAAGAGCCGCCCGCCTCGCCTCCCTCTCTCCCAACCGGCTTTTTTGTCCGGTCCTTATAGCTAGGGAAGCCCCGGCCGCCGCGACCAGCCGCTCGGGGCCTACCATCTGCTGACCACAGTGTATGACGGTCTCAAAACATATTTCTCTCACCTTCCGAAGCACAACAGCCCGGAACATGATAAGACATCACCTCCGGTCTATATCACTCTTCTGGAAAAAGGGTTTTTTTTTTCCACACAGAGGAGCCGTCTTTTGTAAACTGATATCTTAACCCCCACACACACTCGAAACGAGTCTGATCTCCGGAGACGGAAGTATTTAGAGGACTAATATGTCAAAGGCCCTCCAATAACACTGCATAACATACTTATCCGTAGGTATCCGATCATTAAAACCTTGAGATAAGGGTATTGAAAAATCAGTGTGTGTGTGTGTGTGTGTGTGTGTGTGTGTGTGAGGTGTCCATGACCGCGGAGCCGGAGGTACAGTACGCTGTGACCGCTTGAAACCTTACGACGCTCTGCCCTCGCCAATTCTGTCGTCCGCTGACCAAGAGCGTGCAGTCAGCCAGCGAACGGTGAGTACATCGCTGGTGGTGATGGTGGGGGCGTCCATAACCAGCCTGGCCTCACATCGGTAATTACACAGCAACACCAGTACAGGCATCGCGCACCCAGACAGAACCGTTCACTCTCGCAGCAAGACCAAAGGCTTTTTTTAAAGAAACTATCATGAAGACTTTCAGAGGTCACTTTATTATCAACAAAGCTCGATTATTTTTTTCTAGAACTTAGTGTCTGATCCCCCTCTACCTACCTAAACCCGACATTACTGTGCTCCTCGCCGCATACGGACAGAGAGAGGCTACTGGATCACCCTGCCTCATCTCACTTACCAACAAAGGCCAATTTCAAAATTCATTTATCATGTGGAAGCGCAAATGATTTGTTTTGCTAAAAGGCAATGCCAATGATCCCGAGCACCACACGCCCCGCTGCCCCACCTCACTGTGTGGCTGACAATGGCACTTCCGTCGGCGGTGTACAGAAGTATGGCTGGGGTGGGGGTGGGGGGGGGGTGAGCAGTGCGAACGGACCAGGCTGGGGCAGCCCGCACCGCTACACACAAGAATGGGTAAAAACTGGACGATATTTGTCATTAATATTTGCCTGGCGAGGCCGGTAGCGGTGCTAATGGGCCGACGCGAATACTGCTTTCACCGTCACATTCAATTATGTCGTTCATATTAATACTTTATATGATGCTAGTCTCTGGAGTGTTACCGTATTATCTAACTAGCAAACACTCCGACACTTTGACATTAATCAAGTATACATCATTCAGAAACTAATGCATGAACTTTACAATGAGAACAGCTTCCTAAAATCAAGAGAGGCGTAAAATATCTACCACTGGTCAAAATGTCACCGCATATATGTGAAGTCGTGTGCGGAAGTTGGGCGGCCGGGCGGACGGACGATCCCGTCATGCAGTCCACTAACCGAGAAACACTGGCTGGCGTCACACCTGGCCAGCGAACGGTCGCATGTGGTCCTCCTCCCCGCATGGACGAGCAAACTCTCACAACACCAGCCACGAAAGAATATTAAGCAGCTTAAGGGGGAATTAAAGAATGCTTCGTCTCCACACTCCTCAGGTTGAGTCTGACAAAAATAGACAAATAAAAAAAAAGTTGTTGAGTGGCTTGGGACGAGAGGAGGGGAAGGCGTCCAGACCAGTCCCGGGCGGTGGTATTCAAACACGTTCCTCTACTCCCAAGTTTCTTCATACTGTGATAAATATCAACTCATTCTCTCGTTCTGGCTTGCCCGGTAATCCCTCCTAACTTTAAATATCACGACCCTTAAATCACCACTCCTCTGCATTTGTATCACAAGGTATCATCACAACAGAGAGTGTGTGTGTGCGATGGTCCGCGACAGCTGTCAACCGCCACGCTCACAATCACCCCCACATAATGTGGGCGGGGTTAACCTACATGGAATTCCACAACATATCGAAAATCGTTAAGGTGCGAGCTGTTCCAGGCTGATGATATAAATAATGATAACGCCATGGCTTTCACTGGCGGGTGGGTCTCCGTGATATGTGGAGCCTCTCTGTGTACGGCCAGCCAAATGAGGCTTCCACTGGCCAACCCCCCCCCCCCTCCCACCACCGCCCTCGTATTTCCCAAATCCAACACCAGTTTTGTTTACTTCTGACGTCATCGCTAAACTGCAAGTCTCCAAGTGTTCCTGGTAACTCCGTCAGTCTGGTGGCAATACAGACTAAGTACGCGGGTTTTAAAGTAAGTGCAAAGAAAAACAACTACCGAGTAAATAAATCAGGCACACAACAACTGATGAATACATTAAGAGGAAACCAGTTTTTTTTTTGGCCTAGCAACACTAAGGTTGTGGCAACATCTTGTTGATAGCCAAGACATCTCAGACAAACCATTGATCCACAAAATAATGTATACTCCGGAGTTGCTACCAAATATCTTACCCAGCTAATTACCGGTTGACATGTATCCCAGATGTTACTAACAGAATATAGTTTTTTCAAAAACATAAAAATAACTTTAAACGTATCACAAAGGAAAGTCCTTCAGAGTCACTGTAAGTGAGCAAGACTCGCAAAATCTTCCGTTTCGCCAAACACACTATAAACAGCCGTTTATGAAAACGGAACTAATTTGCAAATCTCACAGAAACCAATATTGGTGATCCTGCTAAGTAAATTAAGACTCCTCTCATATCACTCAGGCACATAGTACTAACAAGCAACCTAACCGTCTCCCTAATCTACAGATAATATAACAATAGTCCATGATGATTCTAAAGGCCTATTGTTGCATGTCCGTCACTCTCAGAGGTCTAGTGGCTAGACTAGCCGTCACGCGCTTCTTGAGGTGTACGTAACTGCGTCACATGTCCTCGTACACTTTCACGTGATACGTCCCACGCTGAATCATTAACGACACCTACCCGGGAACAAGGTGTTCCTAACGAGCTCCCGCGTCGAATGCACTGTGGTGCATAACACCCTTTGGCAGTCGTGCTGTGGATGCGGTAATACCCACCTCCAACCCTGGGACCTAACACCACGACACGATCCCTTGACCTGCACCACTTGTTGCTCATCGGCCATGATCTCACAGGCGAGCTTGACAGCCTCCCTCAAGAGCTTCCAGTCCCGCAGTTTACTCAGTCTTAATCCATCTAAACACACATCTTCATCAGCCAACATCCCAGTTGTGTTCTCAAATACAATCCGAAATTTATAACGAAAACGACTTATGAGAAGTGCAATGAAGACATCATCATTAAGCTTATCACAACAGTTTGTGAATTTCCCGCTAGAGTGGGGGGGGGGGAATCAACAAACGGATCCTATAATAACATTACCTGCCACTAAAATGCGATTTTAGTCGTTACTGAGTCCTATCCTAGGTTCGTGTGTAAAAAATATCTAATTTATAATCTAGTTTTGTTAATCAATACCAACAGATGGTTACTTCTTTTTGTATAGTACCGACATGACACGGGCAGTTCAATAACTGGCTTTACTTACAAACCTAATATTCTGGCATAAGATCATGGTGAGAGGTTGTACAGCTTTTATGACTGACAATCACGCCCTCCAGTCTGCAATGTCTTCAGGTTGGGCAAAATTAGTACCGTTCGGGTGGTATTTACTGTTACATATTTTTACACTCATCACACTATCCCTTCCAACTAAAACTGTGGAAATTATAGCAACATGTTCAGTACAGTCAATGTTGTTATCATTCCCAAGGGTGCTGTAATGTTTGCCGAGCCACAGGTACACACAGGCCAGGGCTGAAGTGGCTGGCTCAGGCGTTTTCCGTCTGGCTACCAACTTGGCTGGCTCCCTCCCTCCCTCACACTACACCTCCCCTCACTACCTGACTATCCCTTATGATAGAAACACAAGTCATGAATCCCCCTTGACCACCCTATCGTCTGCCATATTCATCCTACGTGGATGTAACCCGTTGCATTCTCCTACCGTTATGATCACGCTTTATTTTTCTACATCCTCGTTCTTTGCTCTATTTTCATTGTCGAAGATACTATTTGTGCGTTGGTAGCTCGACTCCTACATATAGTACTAATAAACGCAGTAGTAGTGCTATTAGTAAAATTACCTGTAGTAGTAAAAGTCGTAGTAGTAGTAGTAGTGGTGGTAGTAATAGTAGTAGTAGTAGTAGTAGTAGTAGTAGTAGTAGTAGTAGTGGTGGTGGTGGTGGTGGTGGTGGTGGTGGTGAAGGTAGCAGTAATAGCAGTAGTAGTAGATGCAGTAGTAGTAAAGTATGAGGACCTTGGGTACCAGGTTACATTACGGCTGGGACAGCCACTCCCTCATGCAAGCATATACTCTACACTAAAATCCTTCTAACCACCAAAGCTTTCAGTTCACCACCACATCAGGTCTTCCGCCTTCTACGACTTTACTCCAAGCTTCAAGCTGTCACACAATAATCCTTATTAACAACCAATATTCCCAAATATCTAACATCCTTATCAACGAACTCTGCCACATGAAGACTGACCTTCTCTTACTGGCATTTACAGTGGACCGCCTCCCGCTCTACCTATCGTGACAGCCGCCTACCCATCTATCAGTTTCCTCCTTTGATTCGCTCAACAGAGCATCGTCATCATCATCATCATTCAGTTACTGTGGTTGCCTGCATTTCGTTCCGCCATAGTTAACCCCGCCTCACTCTCATCCCACATAATGAACCGTCCATAAAAAACTAAATAACCAGTGACATTATACAGCCCTAACCAACTCCCACATTTATTTCCAGCCATTCACTCTCACAGAGTCACTACTTCCATTATCAAAGATCTTCACGGCAATCAGATGTCTCCCATGCACAATATACACAGTCACCACTTTCCAAAGCCATCTTTTATTAATTCTATCACTTGCATATATATATATATATATATATATATATATATATATATATAAACAAATACTGTATAAAATATCAACACAAACTGGTAGTGGAGCCAGCATAGCCTTGGTAGTGGACACCATCCCTGCCCTGGTGGCGGAGCCCAAACCAACCCTGGCAGTGGACGACAACCCTGGTCACCTGGTAGTGAGGTCACTCCTGGTCGCCTGGTAGTATGTTCTGCCTCGCTGCGGGTTCGGAGCCAACGCCTTCCACCAGACGACCACAAAACCTTGATGACACCATTGTCACCAACACTATCACCACTCCTACAGCAATAAGATACGTGATCAACACGTCATCATCATTTCAAGGTAACTTCACCATCACACCACCATCGTCCTGACCTCCATCACTACGTCACCATTACTGTCGTCACCATCAGCACGACGTCACTGCCCCGAACTGGCATTAACATCACCCTCACACATTCATCATCATCCTCCTGTCACTCATCATCATCCTGTCACTATCATCACTACCACCGTTACTCCTGTAACCATCAACACGATGTCAGTGCAGCCAATTCTTTCACTATCGACCACTTTCCCATGATCATCATCACTGAACACCTAAGCACAATCCCCCCTCTCTCCCCCCCTCTCTCTCTCTCTCTCTCTCTCTCTCTCCTTTGGGCCCATGTAGCTGTCTTTTCTTCTTGCCTCAGCCACACGTGGGCTGCTGCTGCTGCTATTCAGGCCACCAACATACAATCTCTCTCCCATCACACACACACACACACTTCACAACGCAACTCACACGACCCGTTCTCCGCAAGAGTTCCTTTACTTGCGGTGAGCGCTACGCACGAGCCCTCCCCTCTTAGCTAAGCACTCAAATAACCATTTTTTCTCCACCATCCTCAGCCGTAGCTCCTCACCCTAAGGAGTCCTCGCCACTCACCGGCCCCAGCCCCAGGGGACCCCCACTTAAACAGGTCAAGGAGCTATGTTACTCTACCTGAACTTCCCGCTGCGTCAACACTTGGATTCCTCTAACCTGAAAAAAATGAGAGAGAAGTATGAGTAAAATATATGCAACTATAGAGAGATTTAATATTCATACCCATGGTAATTCGTTAAACATACAAGGTAAAGTCAAGATATATATATATATATATATATATACTTTCCTTCCGCCACTATTTTTGATTTATCGCCAACTAGAGAACTCATCGTAAGCAGTCTTGGAGATACAAATCTCTCCAAATCTTGAAAAAAAAATCTGAAGTAACGACGAGTAATAACTAAAAATCAAGTGTCTTCTTAACCAAGACGTGTAATGCGAGATAAAAAAATAACAAGAGAATTAGATACAAACAAATCCAACACCACTTATGCTGGACAATAAAAGTGGAAGTCAGAGAAAATAATCTGCCAGAAAGAAGCGGCAATAAAAAACGAAAAGAACTAATTCGACCCGCGAAACAATCACAGATGTGAAAACACGTTTTCCCTCCTCCCGTGCACTACACTCTACTCCTGCTGATGTCATTCAGGGAAATATCAGTAATATGCGTCTAAATTAATAATTTCTTTCAATAATAATAAACATAAATTCCAGACATCAATACCGTAAATACACAGCCCTAAAGAAGAAAACGGATACAATTTTTGAAATTCGAAGAATATCAAAAGTCACGTACTGTTCTATGTTCCAATGTATCTCAAAATTCATGGTTTATAAATGCATAAAGAAAGTATGACGTTTTCACACTGAAATGCAAGCGACCAGGTCTTCCAATGCAGCGCTGCCAGACGCAGGCTGCAACCCCCCCTCCCAATCCCGCCCCACCGGCAGCGCCGGCAGTGCGCACCCTCACAACACACTCACCTAACTTTGGTGGCCGCCATGTGCGTGGCTGGTAGTGCTTGGCTGGGTATGGACTAGTGCATGTTTTGTTTATATATATATATATATATATATATATATATATATATATATATATATATATATATATATATATATATATATATATATATATATATATATATATATATATATGGTGTATGCTAAGCACGAATTGTAGTGAAAGCATGAATATGGTATGTGATGAAGATGAATACGTATTGTAAAGTGTTAAGCATTAATAATAAATTTCAAAATAACATACTCCTGAGAAATGTGACCCCTCCACAATATTGTGAGGTATCTACATTAAAAAAAATCAACTGGCTTTACAACCAACAGACATACTGTATGAATGTATTCGGATAGTTTGTGCGTATGTATACTGTAACTTATTTTGTGTGAATGTATCTTGAGTTTCTGGAATGTATATGTAAATATATAAGCGTTGTGTATGTGATGGTCAGAAGTGTGCGTACATGTATTTGTGTGTTCCCTGTTGAACAGCTGGGTTGGTTGTGGGCCACTTGCCGTGCCCAGGATTCGAACCCGTGCAGGCCCGACCCCGAGAGCGACTGTGCTGACTCATGGCCAGTAACGCTATCCGCTAACCCACGGAGGTGTGTGTGTGTGGACACCCAGTCTGGGGGAGCCCCTCGTCTGGACCGTTCACACAGTAATCACAGATAAGCCAGCATCAGACGAGTGAAACTAAGAAAACAGGTTTTACAACATTTAGTACACAAGGACGGAATAAAGAAATGGTATAATGAAAGAAATATTATGTCTGATGTTTTTGCATTTAGATGATCGAAGAGTCTCTAGATTGAATATATATATATATATATATATATATATATATATATATATATATATCCCAAGCTAATCAGCTTTGGAGTGTGATAATACAACAGTCTCTCCGTAAGTCAAGAAAAACACCACCATTGGCAGATCGTACACACATTTGCCGCGTCATGTTTCTATAAATGTCGGAGCAGCGTCGCCAACGTCTATGTCTCTTTTTTTTTCTACTGGGGGTGAGGTACAGTGGGGGGAGATGGGAGGGGGGGAAACTGTGTATATTAGAGTGGGATCACAGCCACCCTGGCCTCTGTGTATGAGATGTACCTGCTCTCGCCAGAACAGCACCATACACGCATGGATCGAATTACGGGCGCGGCAGCCGGCCACAAACAATGTAGCTGTTCATCATCCCCTTGGGGCTTGTCGATAAATGGGTACCTGGCTCAGGTTCGGATGTGTGTCTATGTGTATGTATACACATACGAACAGACATAATGCATACGTACTAGGTTAAGCGACGGGGCGCGCGCGCAAACACACACACACACACACACTCTCACACTCACACACACACATACACATTCTCTCTCTCTCTCTCTCTCTCTCTCTCTCTCTCTCTCTCTCTCTCTTAATGGATTTACAAGATGGTGCATGGAAGCGTGCATTTATTCAAATGGATGTGAGGGAGTGGTCAAAGGGGTGTGGATATGAGAAAGAGTAAGTGTGGGCGTGGTCAGGGATACATTTAGGCGTGGCGAGAGACATCAACTGGTACTGGATGCGTGCAGGCGTGGTCAGGGATGTGTGGGCGTGGTCAAGAAAGTGTAAAAGTCTGGTGAGGGGTGTGTCGACTAAGTCAGCGGTAGGTCAGGTCTGCGAGCTGTGTGGAAGGATGTGTGGGCGTGGTCAGGGGTACTTGTGGAAGCGGTGAGGTGTGGGTGGAGGGGCCATAATTGTGGGTGTACTCAGAAGTAGGTCTCCGAACATGGCGTGTCAGGTGTCAAACCCCAGGTCGCTGGTCACAGGATTTCTCTCTCTATAACTGAACATATTCCACAATGTAAAGACACATTAATCTCCGTAAGTTTCAGTTACATATTCCTTCCTGTTGAGCATGGCTAGATACGTGTATGTATGTCATGCTGTGTGTGTGTCTGCGGGCGTGGTATTGGGCGTGTATGTGTGGGCGTGGCGCTGGGCGCGCGCGTGTGTGTGTGTGACCATCTTGGTCACAACACCCTTTCTGACGCCAACGCCCAGCGTCTCCTTGTCTGAAGCGCTTATAATACACCCGTCAGGACAATCACTGCCATGCTCTGCGCAAACATGTCTTTGAGGAATCTAACGGTATTTGCTTGTCTACACTCGCGTCAAATATCATATCATCTATATATCTTATATATCCATGTATGTGTGTGTGTGTGTGTATGCGCGCTTTACCGTATGGTTTTCTTGTCTCCTGAACGGAAAACCTTCGTCCACGTAAACCCGCTCATCTTGACGGTCCAGCCACTTCCACCACCACTAGCACGTTGTTCTAGGCGCGTATGGTGAAGGTCCAGGATATATATATCTCCCTGTGTCAGCTCTCTGGTCCATCTCCACGTTCTCTACCTGAATGTGGTCCACTCCCACGTTCTCTAGCAGGGCGTGGTCCACCTTCATGCATTTCTCTGACTAGATGCGCACCAGTTCCAGTGTTGTGTGTTCCATCCAGTGTTTCTCACTACATGTTGCAGCAAGCTTTCCAGGCAGGTGTTGCATTTGGAGGCACAGGCTCACTGTTCCAGCAGCAGGTGACACGTGCACGTCCCGGCAACGTGGCCGCCCAGTCAAGACAAAGGCAGGGAGGCGAGCATCACGTGCGCCTGACCTGCTTATGGCACCCCTGCCTTGAAGGATCGAACCCTGGCACTGGCCGGGCGGGAAGGAGCAGCGCCCTCATCCCTCTTTGCTTGCTTGATGCTCCTCGTCATTAACCTGTTCAGCGCGACGGCACGACCCTTAGGCACGACATTACGACCCTTAGGTACAACAGTACGACCCTTCTGGATGATGGTGTGACTCATGGCCTGAGCCTTAGAGGTTCACATCATCAAAGGCCAGGTCATCATACTCAAAGGCCGCACCGTTGTCTTCAGAGTTAATCGCTTTCGTTAATGTCTACTTTTATCTAATCATCTTTATAACTAATTATTCTCATTAGCATGACTCTCCCATCTGTTCGATTAATCTTCTCTAATTATTTTACCTGAGACGAAAACACGTATTCATTAATCTGCTTGTTCTTTCTGGTTAGAACGAATCGTCTCCATGAACATCAGTTTATAAATTATCATTGTCTTCCCTTTCTCTGATTTCCTGCAACTTTTCATTTTCTACGATTCAGACTATTTTTCTTTTCTTTCACCAAATAATTCAGTTGACTTGGTTCTCTGAATCTGTTTGATTGCATAAGTCTTCCTTGCTCTTCAGTCTTTCTTGATATTCTTCAGTCCCCTGAGATTTGAGCTGCTAAATCTGTTCGATTCTCCTTCCCTGCTTCGTTTTCTTCTGCTCGATTCTCTTTCCCTGCTTCGTTTTCTTCTGTTCAGCAGCTCTCATCTTTTACAGTACAACGTCTCATTTCATCGTCCTGATTCTCTTCCCTTATGCTCCCTTGGTCTGTGTTACAGGGTGTTCCTGTGGGAACAAATCCGTATGTGGTGCCCCAAATTTACGCTGGATAATTTTGCGTAATACGAGAGGTTACTTGTCTGGGTAAGTCATCACTACTGACGATAAGAAAACACTGTTGATGAAAAGTCATCACTTCTGATGGTAAGGTATCATTTAATAAGTCATCACAGCTAATGTTAATTCATCATTACTGATAATACAGCGTCACTACTGTTGATAAGTCATCATTACTAATGATGCCATCACCACTGATAATACGGCATTACTACTGATGGTAAGTCATCACGAATGATGTTAAGTCATAGCTACTGAATAATTAGTGTTCACTGCTAATGGTAAGTCATCACTACTGAATAATAAGGCATCACAGCTAATGGTAAGTCATCACCACTCCAAGAAGTCATCAGTATAGGCAGATTCCCCTTTGTTGCAATACCTTCAGGACGACCCTTGGATATAATTAAGATCAAAGGTCATCACACCATACCTAAGGGTCGTACCGGCGTGCTCGAGGGTCGTGTAATCGTAGTCGAGGGTCGCAACATTGTAGTGAAGGGTGAGGAATACAGCACAAGGATAACCTGTACCTACTTTCCTCACGCCCTGAAGCTGACCCCAACATTTTAGTTACATAACTGCCTCGAGTCGCAAAAGCATGACGGAACCAAGTAAATCGCCAAGCTGCTGCGGCGTCACTTGATTACTGTGTGGCCGTTGGCAACTCAAGGGTGGGCCGTTTTGATAACTGTTTCTTTCCCTTCACATCAAAGCATTGGAACTCTCTACTTTCGCATGTCTTTCCAAATAACTATGACCTGGCACCTTCTAAAGAAAAGTTTTTCACTTCCACGAAAATTCGGTAATACTTTCCCTTGCCTCTCTCTCACCTTTCCCTTTCATTAACATCTCTGTATTTCAATTAAGGGCCAGCCTCGATGTGGACTTTTGTCCGTCACTGGAGCCTCCAACATTAAAAGAAAAAGAAATTGTTTACATCTGTACCGAATTTCTCTTGATCTGTTGGCCAAGTCACAAGACATGATACACAACGTTATGAAATAATTCATTTCTTCCACTGGTAGCCCGGAGTGGATACGACACGCCTCCTATTATCACCGGTCGAAAGAAGTGAAAGAACGAGAGAGGGAGAGAGCCAGCTTATTAGGAGACAATCTAAATACGTATTGCAACAAGCGACCCGCCCGTCCGCCTCACACTCCGCAGGGCATACGGGCGGCGGGAAAAGTTCTCAGCGGCAAAAACTCCCACTCCGAAGCCTATCTCTTGAGCGTCTTGCACAGTGGAGACACTTCAAACAGTGTGGCGTCACTGAGGGCCTCAGGCGGAGGGAAAAAATGTCATAACACCAGCTGTTCTTCAGGTGGAAAAAAAAAAAAAAAAAAAAAAAAAATATATATATATATATATATATATATATATATATATATATATATATATCCAATGCTTTTTTGACGAAACAAAAAACGGTGGTGACAAAATGAGCAGCTGTCAGTGTTTTCGTGAGAAGGTAATACGTGCTAGGACCAACAGTTGGTCTCTTTTCTTTCCTGTGAAAAACCGTCAAAATACTTCCAGCTGGTGCCACTAAATCGGGAAACACTGTTACCAGCATAAGAACCAGTTGGTGTGTGTTTGTTTCTCTTTCTCGCCTCCCTGGCTGCCTCATGCTTTACAGTTACAACTGGGCATCACATGGAACACCGTCTCTCGCCAACACCCACAGGCCTGGCCGGGGTTTGGCTGACCTCTGGTACTGCGGGCCGGAGACCGCCAACTATGGCCACTGAACCTCCTTCCAACCACAACCCTGAACCTTCCTACAACCACAACCATGAACCTCCTGCCTACCACAAACATGATCCTGACCACAACCACAACCATGAAAATGATGCCAACAACAACAACAACTGCTGAGTTATATGCCATAATCACGATCGTGCTACAACCGCAACCATGCCCTAGGTGCCTACCACATCCATGATCGTTCTACGTGCCATAAGCACCGCGTCTTTGTATACAACACAGATTTTAGTTATAACTACCATGATAATACTACCAACCTAACCACCATGACCATCCTAAGAACACTAACCACCAAGACCCTGACCCCTATGAACTCAACTGTGACCTTAACCATCATGCAGGTACGGGAGATCACAAGCATCACGCACACGCCAACAACTATAACCACCGCGTGCACCAGGTGGTGTGGTGGGGCATGTGTAACCTCCGGGTGGGCAGGGCGGGGCGGGACGGGGCAACGCTCAGCATGATTACCGCAGTTCAACAGTGACACACACACACACATAGAGAGAGAGAGAGAGAGAGAGATGCAGCCGGTATCACAAAGTGGGCCCAATTCACTAAGTTCATTACAGGACAAGTGGCAGACGGCAACACATCAGGGTCACAGCTCCCTTATCACCAACCGTCTCACTACCACACACAACACCTTAATAAAAATTCTCCGGTGACACTTTACAACGGGAGGCAACACGTCCCCTCAAGCACAACACCTGCAACACTGGACCACCAGACCGCCTACTGACGATGGCAGATTCAGATTAAAGATTTCATTTGTCTAATTTGACAAAGGGAAAGTATTTCGGGGACAGCCTGGGAAATGGGAGGGGGGGGGGGGCGTCACGTGGAAGCAAGCACAGACGGCGGTATGTGGTGCCAGTACACCCAGGGGCCGGAGCCCGCAACAGGTGGCGGGGGTCTGGCTTGTGGCGTGACATTTGTCCTGACCAACACACACACACACTCACACACACCTAATGATACGGAAGGCGATGATAAGTGCAGCCACCTCCCCTGACTGCCTCCTGACATTTCTATTGCCAACTTGGAGCGTATATTGTGAAGCCTCAGGGTGGTGCCTCCCCTGCACCTCTCCCTGTGGTTCCTGCCTTCTGCCTACGTCCTTTGTAACCCCCCTCCCCCTTTCCCTCACCCCACCCACGTCCCAGCAGGAGGGATATACCCGCCCGCCCCCCGGGCCCTCACGAGCCGTTACTGGCCGTCGTCAGTGTCCCCAAGTGGTGAGCGCCGACGCCCATGGTATTTGCCATGTTTAGTCGCAGGCGCGGGCGAGTCTGTGGGGAGCGGGCGAGTCTGCGGGGAGCGGGCGGGTGTCTGGGTGTAGGCGAGCCAGGATACGCGGGCGGCCACCTTGGGGCTTCCTGGTAAGGCTGGCTGGACCCTGACTGTGACGCCGGCTCTGTCTGCCCCTACTGACGGCAGAACCCGTACACACAGCCCTTCCACACAACACTCGCGCCCACACACTCTCTCGCTCACACCCTCACTCTTCACCACTCACACCAGAACCCAAAATACTTCTCTCTCTCTCTCTCTCTGGCAGTGTCGCAAATTGACTTGACATTCATAATATAACCTAATAACAAGTTACAACCCTGCTCTAAGACAACCAACGAGGAATGCTCACATAACTCCGGTAAGAACCAGACGAACCATTATATATGTATATACCTTATTGTTTTATTTGTGAATGACTTTCTACCACAAGCGTTCGACTTGACTATGATCGTATGTAACGGTCCCCCCCCCCCACCCACCCACTATGCCCCCATCTGGTGACGTTGTGTCTTTTTCCAAAGTTCTTACCATCACGAGGCCGGCCGCACGGCGCATTGCTGCCCCCTTACAGCCCGCCTGTGATTGGCTGCACGTGCAGGGGGAAAGATGAAGGCCTTTCCTTCGCCTTGATTAAGGCCTTGGCGAAGCCTTTGAATATTCTGTAAGTATTCACTGAGGTTCTTAACTACATTTTTTTTTCTGTAAAATCGAACGAACAGACGAAAGGCAGAGAGTTTAACTAACTTCCTAGTCAATAAAAACCAGCAATTCTACCCGCCTGGCTGGAGAATGTCACCGTGATCAAGTTAAACGATTTACTGCTCAAGTCCACGCCACTCCTCACACTGCTACCAACGTCAGCCCAACCTCCCCGCTACAATCTGTTCACAACAGTTACTGGCAAAAGTAATTCTGATGTTACCAACAAATGGTGACTCCCCCACCCCCTTTCACTTTGGTAATTCACTGTTATCAATACTGGTCGTCTTCCTCGGTAGGAAAGGTCGTCCTCCCGGGTATATACAGTGTTGCCATAGGGATCGTGTTTCTACACAGTGTAACCAATCACTCTCGTCCCGCCCGAGGCAGAGTTAGCAAGAAGGCTCATCCGTCTTGATGCACCATATTGCCAGTGATGATAATCTTCCTCGTTACTCACTGTTACCAAACACGGGTCAATGCGCTTGGTAACCAGCACCACACCATGGGTTGTTATCGAGGTACACGGGGTGCAATACATAAAATTAATCCTAGCAACCCAGCATTACCAAAAGACATCCTAACTGCTACCTGCTATTACCCCTAGGGTCAATAACGTCCATACTCCTCCCTAAACAGCAAAAGTCGTCCTGCTTTAAGCCAGTGTTGCTATCACAACAACAAGGCACACTCCAGTATAGCAAATGCTCAACTTCCGCATGCGCTACTATCGTCATTTGCGCCTCTTCTATGAAGGGTCTGTAGTCCGTAGCAACGATGCCGTCACGACATCCACGACAGCGTCCCAAAGTGTACGTCAGACATAGTGGTGGGGTGGAGAGTGAGAGGGAGGGGGAAGTCTGGGAGGGGAGTGGAAAGGTGATGGGCGGAGGGAGGGAGGGGGGAATGGTGGAGGCACAGTCACCACGGCTTTGCTTACCCCCCATCCACTCACCCCAACTTCTGCCCTAAACACTTGGGAAATGAAATCACAGGAAAAACTTCATAAGCTGATGACAAAGAGTTCTAATTAACTTCGCGTTATAGTCAACTCTTTCACAAAACCGAAATGATTCACCAGTTCCAAAGGTTCGTATGTGATACTGAGTAAGTAAATATAATGTCTGGAATACGGGTGCTCAGTTTATGCATTGTACCAGAAATGTTATCAACACTAATTAACTTTGATGTTACAGGGCGGAATGATCCCCTCCAAACCCACCCCCCTGGCCGTGTACCATCATTAGTACCATCCCTACTGCGTCATACATGCACCTCCCCCCACTTCCCCACCCCAGGTCTGCCCACACGTTCCTTCAATAAACTGGCTGTAAATATCTCATCTCAAGGCCATTAGGGTACATTTCTGACGTCAATCGGCTACTGGCGACATACAGTAATGAAAACAGAAGCGATTTAGTGGGGCGACCGACTGCTCTCCGGCGTGGGGACCTGCCTGACAGCACACGGCACCACACGAGGCCTAGGTTTCAACCTGCTTAACCACGATGACTGACGCGAGTAATACAGGAGCCAGACACGGAGGATGAACTGATCGAGACGATGAACCGATCACAGCCTCGTCTGTGCCATACGCCACACACCACCACCACAAAGCTTAAAAGGCGATTTATCTTCACCCGGAAAGGATACAGCACTCGGCGGTGCTCGCCATTTCTGGCCGACAGTCGATACACGAGGAAGAGGATGATGATGTAAAGCCGACCTCACCAGCCACTTTTTTTTAAGTGCCATTTCCAATGACTCATAAACTCTCTCGACACGATCATACACACTCCTTGGGGCCGAGGATGCGACCCTAGAGTGTAATTCCCTGGCCTTTGTCGTGGCCATAAATAATGTACTGTCGCGTTCAATGGTCGTACAGTTGTGCTCAAGGGTCACACTGGCGGGCTCAAAGGTCGTATCGTCGTGCTGAAAGGTCATACTGTCGTGCTCAACAGTCGCACCGTCGTGGTCATGTTATCGTGCTCAAGGGTCAGGTTGTCGTGCTCGAGGGGTTACGACCATTGATCTTTGGAATTATATTTGTATTTCCCATGATGAACACAGCTTGGCGGCCAACAACACACACACACACACACACATTCCTGTCGTTCACAAACCGTAGGTGAGCCGTCACCTCAGCTGGACACCTGCCCACCGACCAGCTCCCCTGTCACTACGGTGATCTTGGATTGGCTTTTGCCGCAAGATCGGCCAGCTTGCAGAGCATTCCCACCCACCGTGTGGGCGAATCGCGGTGCGAAAGATAAAGAGCGGAATGAAAGTCCGGGGGCTGGGCCTCAACGATGGAAGAAAATACATTAGAAGTTACAATGAGAGTGACGTGTTAACAAGGACTGGGTCGCACTGAATTTATTATTCATCAGTTTACATGGTGAGTGAGCTGTTTACAGAAACTGAACAACAATGACTGGATTATGAATGAAGATATGTAACAAGTAAACTATTTACAGTAAGCAAAGTTAGGATGCTTTTAAAGTATCCGAGGTAGAACAATATCATGGATGAAATGTTTACACTTATCATCTTTGAACTCATCAATTTTACAACAGTTAAGTACATAACGCTGCAGGGTGTGGGAGTAGATCTGTTGGCAAATTATACATTTGGTCTGTTCATTATCAACAGGAGGGGCAAACTCCCATGAGTATCTACAGCCTAGCCTGACAGTCGGGCGAAAACATCCAGTTCTTTGCTGTAGGTAAAAGCAATCCACTCACTGCTCTCCTATAAGAACATAAAAGGCATCCAGATGCATAAAAACCATTCCATAAAAGCAACACAACAATCCACTGCAAAAAAATCGAATACGGATGGAAGACCAAACACTGCCGAATGCAGTGGTGTCCCGTGCCTCACACTGTAGACATCGCAAACGTATTACGCAGCAGCAAAATACCTTCAAGCCATTAAATGGCTTAGCCTTTCTATTTAAAAGGCTACAGTACGATGCGGTAGGCGCGGCCGCTGGGAGATGGCAGCACCGTCCATGCCGTATGTAAAGAGACTTCGTAAACCTGAGGCAACAGACCAACTCACGTATAATGTAAATATCTTCGATACTTCTCCTCTGCCATTGGCAGAATCAAAAGCCATAATTCGGATCAGCCGCCTGAGCTGCTACATAAATAATACTTCTGATATTTTGACACGAAAAATATATGATTACGCTGCACTGGGAACACAGGCGTATGGAGGTGTTTAGACGTGAAATCGTACAAAAGGCATACCAGTACAAAGTCTGTTGTATATACCGTGACCCTTGACTGTCTGACCTTCGACCTGACACATGTCAGGTCAAAAGTCACGCCGTCACAGACGGGTCACACTCTCGTCATCAGAAGGCCAATTTTCCAACAGTGCGACTGTCTGTATTGTAGAAAATACTGTATTCCTCTGTCACTCTAATGCCACAAACGGGAACGTTGATCTCAAGCTGTAGCCTGGAAATGTCATTCTATACTGAGCACACTACCACACCGAGACTCACTCCACGTGAGCTTATGTTTATGGAAACGCCTGATCTTCGGAGATCCTATAATGTTTCGTTCATGTACCCTAACGATCAGTACCATGTAATTTTTCCAAACCGAAATTTGCCCTGAGAACCTATGCAAACCATGTATTGTTTGCCGTGACTTTATAGGATTACAAAATTGGAGCCTCAATCTTCAGCTACGAAGATTGATTCAAGGACGTTCATCTTCCAAACGTGAAGTTCTGCCATCCATGCCTCCACACCTCCCAGTACTTACCAGTACACACACGACCTCTCACAGGCCATCCAGTACGTGCCAGTACATACACGACCTCAATCCCACAACACGACTCCCGTCAAGGAAGAATGACTGCTACAAGATTTCCCAATCACTGCTCTGCGGTGCCGGGACGTCGGCAGTGCAAGGGCTGAGCGGCTGGCCAAGGTCAGCACTTGACTGACGTCGGAGGTGGGGTGGTGGAAGGACCGGGCGGCTGGCCAAGGTCAGCCCTTGACATGACCTCATCAATATAATCCTCGCCAGCATCACGCCAGTGTTTCCCCTGCCACTGCAGTGTCTTCAAGATGACTCGTTTACAGGTGACACAACTTGATGAAGGATGTCCGTCGGTACAGAAAACGATGATGGAAATACCAAGACCATTCAGGAATACCCAGATATAAGTCATACGTCACACTGGCCAACTGAGTGAGTCCTGGAGTAAATAATATAAGTCACAATCTATAGTTCCTCACGAGGAAGTGTCTGCTGGTCCTGCTGGGGGAAAGGGTAGAAGGTTAAGGGAAAAGTGTATGTGAGATGTGTTTAATGGGTTGCGGTTGACTGCGGGATGAGAAATGCCAAAGGAAATCAAATTGGTTATCGTGAGACACAACACACGATTTTCATGTCGGGGCCGTTGTGATTACTGAGTGATGGAGGGACGGGACACACTTGAGGGGAAGAACGAGGTACAAAGAGGCTCTGACACACACCCATTTTATATATATATATATATATATATATATATATATATATATATATATATCCCAGGGGATAGGGGAGAAAGAATACTT